>OX940878.1:79199432-79442517 GCA_954870665.1 Stratiomys singularior | reverse complement strand
ATCATCAATCATCAATCATCAATCATCAATCATCAATCATCAATCATCAATCATCAGTCATCAATCACCAATCATCAATCATCAATGATCAATAATCAATGATCAATCATCAATCATCAGTCATCAATCATCAATCATCAATAATCAATCATCACTCATCAATCATCAATCATCAATGATCAATAATCAATGATCAGTCATCAATCATCAATCATCAATCATCAATCGTCAATCATCAATAATCATTCATCAATTATTAATCATCAATCATTAATCATCAATCATCAAACATCAATCATCAATCATAAATCATCAATCATCAATCATCAATCATCAATCATCAATCATCAATCATCAATCATCAATCATCAATCATCGATCTTCAATCATCAATCATCAATCATCAATCATCAATCATCAATCATCAATCATCTATAATCAATCATCAATCACCAATTCTCAATCATCAATCATCACTCATCAATCATCTATCATCAATCATCAATCATCAGTCATCAATTATAAATTATCAATCATCAATCATCAATCATCAATCATCAATCATCAATCACCAATCATCAATCATCAATCATCAATCATCAATCATCAATCATCAATCATCAATCATCAGTCATCAATCATCAATCATCAATCATCAATCATCAATCATTAATATTCAATCAGCTATCATCAATCATCAATCATAAATCATCCATCATTAATCGTCAATCATCAATCATCACTCATCAATTATCAATCATCAATCAGCAATCATCAATCATCTATCATCAATCATGAATCATCAATCATCAATCATCAATCATCAATCATCAATCATCAATCATCAATCATGTATCATCAATCATCAATCATCAATCATCAATCATCAATCATCAATCATCAATCATCAATTATCAATCGTCAATCATCAGTCATCAATCATCAATCAGCAATCATCAATCATTAATATTCAATCAGCAATCATCAATCATCAATCATGTATATTCAATAATCAATCATAAATCATCAATCATCAATCATCAATCATCAGTCAACGATCATCAATCATCAATCATCATTCATCAATTATCAAACATTAATCATCAACCATCAATCATCAATCATTAATATTCAATCAGGCATCATCAATCATCAATCATGTATCATCAATCATCAACCATCAATCATCAATCATCAATCATCAATCATCTGTCAACAATCATCAATCATCAATCATCATTCATCAATTATCAAACATTAATCATCAATCATCAATTATAAATCACAGATCATCAATCATCAAGCATCAATCAGCAATCATCAATCATCAATCATCAATCATTAATCAACAATCATGTATCGTCAATCATCAATCATCAATCATCAATCATCAATCATCAATCATCAATCATCTTTCATCAATCATCAATCATCAATCATCAATAATCAATTATCAGTCATCAATCATCAATCATCAATTATCAAACATCAATGTTCAATCATCAATCATCTATCATCAATCATCAATCATCAATCATCAATCATCAATCATCAATCATCAAACATGAATCTTCAATCATCAATTATCAATAATTAATCATCAATCATCAATCATCAATCATCTATCATCAATCATCAATCATCAATCATCAATAATCAATCATCAATCATCAATCATCAATAATCTATCATCAATCATCAATCATCAATCATCAGTCATCAATCATGTATCATCAATCATCAATCATCAATCATCAATCATCAATCATCAATCATGAATCATCAATCATCAATCATCAATCATCAATCATAAATCATCAATCATCAATCATCAATCATCAATCATCAATCATCAATCATCAATCATCAATCATCAATCATCAATCATCAATCATCAATCATCAATCATCAGTCATCAATCATCAATCATCAGTCATCAATCATCAATCATCAATCATCAATCATCAATCATCAATCATCAATTATCAAACATCAATGTTCAATCATCTATCATCAATCATCAATCATCAATCATCAATCATCAATCATCAATCATCAAACATCAATCATCAATCATCAATCATCAATAATTAATCATCAATCATCAATCATCAATCATCTATCATCAATCATCAATCATCAATCATCAATCATCAATAATCAATCATCAATCATCAATCATCAATCATCAATAATCTATCATCAATCATCAATCATCAATCATCAATCATTAGTCATCAATCATGTATCATCAATCATCAATCATCAATCATCAATCATCAATCATCAATCATCAATCATCAATCATCAATCATCAATCATCAATCATCAATCATCAATCATCAATCATCAATCATCAATCATCAATCATCAATCATCAATCATCAATCATCAATCATCAATCATCAATCATCAATCATCAATCATCAGTCATCAATCATCAATCATCAGTCATCAATCATGAATCATCAATCATCAATCATCAATCATCAATCATCTATGATCAATAATCAATGGTCAATAATCAATGATCAGTCATCAATCATCAATCATCAATCATCAATCATCAATCGTCAATCATCAATTATCAATCATCAATCATTAATCATCAATCATCAAACATCAATCATCAATCATAAATCATTAATCATCAATCATCAATCATCAATCATCAATCATCAATCATCAATCATCAATCATCAATCATCAATCATCCATCTTCAATCATCAGTCATCAATCATAAATCATCAATCATCAATCATTAATCATCAATCCTCTATAATCAATCATCAATCACCAATTCTCAATCATCAATCATCAATCATCAATCATCAATCATCAATCATATATCATCAATCATCAATCATCAGTCATCAATTATCAATTATCAATCATCAATCATCAATCATCAATCATCAATCATCAATCATCAATCATCAATCATGAATCATCAATCATCAATCATCAATCATCAATCATCAATCATCAATCATCAATCATCAGTCATCAATCATCAATCATCAATCATTAATATTCAATCAGCAATCATCAGTCATCAATCATAAATCATCCATCATTATCGTCAATCATCAATCATCACTCATCAATTATTAATCATCAATCAGCAATCATCAATCATTAATCACCAGTCTTCAATCATCAATCATCAAATATAAATCATCTATCATCAATCATCATTCATCAAAAATCAATCATCAATCATCAATCATTAATAATCAATCATCAATAATCAATCATCAATAATCAATTATCAATTATCAATCATCAATCATCAATCATCAATCATCAATCATCAATCATCAATCATCAATCATCAATCATCAATCATCAATCATCAATCATCTATCATCAATCATCAATTATCAATCATCAATGTTCAATCATGAAGCATCAGTCATCAATAATCAATTATCAATCATCAATCATCAATCATCAATCATCAATCATCAATCACCAATCATCAATCATCAATCATCAATCATCAATCATCAATCATCAATCATCAATCATCAATCATCAATCATCAATCATCAATCATCAATCATCAATCATCAATCATCAATCATCAATCATTAATCATCAATCATCAATCATCAATCATCAATCATCAATCATCAAACATCAATCATCAATCATCAATCATCAATCATCAATCATCAATCATCAATCATCTATCATCAATCATCAATCATCAATCATGTATCATCAATCATCAATCATCAATCATCAATCATCAATCATCAATCATCAATTATGAAACATCAATCATCAATCATCAATCATCAATCATCAATCACCAATCATCAATAATCAATCATCAATCATCAATCATCAATCATGTATCATCAATCATCAATCATAAATCATCAATCATCAATCATCAATCATCAATCATCAATCATCAATCATCAATCATCAATCATGTGTCATCAATCATCAATCATCAATCATCAATCATCAATCAGCAATCATCAATCATCAATTATCAAACCTCAATCATCAATCATCAATCATTTATCATCAATCATCAGTCATCAATCATCAATCATCAATCATCAATTATCAATCATCAATCATCAAACGTATCATCAATCATCAATCATCAATCATCAATCATCAATCATAAATCATCAATCAACAATCATCAATCATCAATCATCATTCATCAATTATCATACATTCATCATCAATCATCAATCATCAATCATCAGTCATCAATCATCAATCATCAATCATCAATCATCAATCATCAATCATCAATCATCAATCATCAATCATCATTCAACAATCATCAATCATCAATCATCAATCATCAATCATGTATCATCAATCATCAATCATCAATCATCAATCATCAATCATCAATCATCAATCATCAATCATCAATCATCAATCATCAATCATCAATCATGAATCATCAATTATCAAACATCAATCATCAATCATCAATCATCTATCATCAATCATCAATCATCAATCATCAATCATCAATCATCAATTATCAAGCATCAATCATCAATCATCAATCATTTATCATCAATCATCAGTCATCAATCATCAATCATCAATCATCAATCATGTATCATCAATCATCAATCATCAATCATCAATCATCAATCATCAATCATCAATCATCAATCATCAATCATCAATCATCAATCATCAATCATCAATCACCAATCATCAATCATCAATCATCAATCATCAATCATTAATATTCAATCAGCAATCATCAATCATCAATCATGTATCATCAATCATCAATCATCAATCATCAATCATCAATCATCAATCATCAATCATCAATTATCAATCATCAATCATCAATCATCAATCATCAATCATCAATCATCAATCATCGATCATCAATCATCAATCATCAATTATCAATGATAAATCGTCAATCATCAGTCATCAATCATCAATCATCAGTCATCAATCATCAATCATCAATCATCAATCATTAATTATCAAACATCAATGTTCAATCATCATTCATCTATCATCAATCATCAATCATCAATCATCAATCATCAATCATCAATCATCAATCATCAATCATCAATCATCAATCATCAATCATCAATCATCAATCATCAATCATCAATCATCAATCATCAATCATCAATCATCAATCATCAAACATCAATCATCAATCATCAATCATCAATCATCAATCATCAATCATCAATCATCAATCATCAATCATCAATTATCAATCATCAATCATCTATTATCAATCATCAATCATCAATCATCAATCATCAATAATCTATCATCAATCATCACTCTTCAATCATCAATCATCAGTCATCATTCATGTATCATCAATCATCAATCATCAATCATCAATCATCAATCATCAATCATCAATCATCAATCATCAATCATCAATCATCAATCATCAATCATCAATCATCAATCATCAATCATCAATCATCAATCATCAATCATCAATCATCAATCATCAATCATCAGTCATCAATCATGAATCATCAATCATCAATCATCAATCATCAATCATCAATGATCAATAATCAATGATCAGTCATCAATCATCAATCATCAATCATCAATCGTCAATCATCAATAATAATTCATCAATTATCAATCATCAATCATTAATCATCAATCACCAATCATCAATCATCAATCATCAATCATCAATCATCAATCATCAATCATCAATCATCAATCATCAATCATCAATCATCAATCATCAATCATCAATCATCAATCATCAAACATCAATCATCAATCATCAATAATCAATCATCAATCATCTATCATCAATCATCAATCATCAATCATCAGTCATCAATCATCAATCATGTATCATCAATCATCAATCATCAATCATCAATCATCAATCATCACTCATCAATCATCAATCATCAATCATCAATCATCAATCATCAATCATCAATATTCAATCAGCAATCATCAATCATCAATCATGTATCATCAATCATCAATCATCAATCATCTATCATCTATCATCAATCATCAATCATCAATCATCAATTATCAATCATCAATCATCAATCATCAATCATCAATCATCAATCATCAATCATCTATCATCAATCATCAGTCATCAATCATCAATCATCAATCATGTATCATCAATCATCAATCATCAATCATCAATTATCAAACATCAATCATCAATCATCAATCATCAATCATCAATAATCTATCATCAATCATCACTCTTCAATCATCAATCATCAGTCATCAATCATGTATCATCAATCATCAATCATCAATCATCAATCATCAATCATCAATCATCAATCATCAATCATCAATCATCAATCATCAATCATCAATCATCAATCATCAATCATCAGTCATCAATCATCAATCATCAATCATCAATCATCAATCATCAATCATCAATCATCAATCATCAATCATCAATCATCAATCATCAATCATCAATCATCAGTCATCAATCATGAATCATCAATCATCAATCATCAATCATCAATGATCAATAATCAATGATCAGTCATCAATCATCAATCATCAATCATCAATCGTCAATCATCAATAATCATTCATCAATTATCAATCATCAATCATTAATCATCAATCATCAAACGTCAATCATCAATCATAAATCATTAATCATCAATCATCAATCATCAATCATCAATCATCAATCATCAATAATCAATCATCAATCATCAATCATCAATCATCAATCATCTATCATCAATCATCAATCATCAATCATCAGTCATCAATTATCAATCTTCAATCATCAATCATCAATCATCATTCATGAATCATCAATCATCAATCATCAATCATCAATCATCAATCATCAATCATCAATCATCAGTCATCAATCATCAATCATCAATCATCAATCATTAATATTCAATCAGCAATCATCAATCATCAATCATAAATCATCCATCATTAATCGTCAATCATCAATCATCACTCATCAATTATTAATCATAAATCAGCAATCATCAATCATTAATCACCAGTCTTCAATCATCAATCCTCAAAACATAAATCATCTATCATCAATCATCATTCATCAATAATCAATCATCAATCATTAATAATCAATCATCAATAATCAATCATCAATAATCAATTATCAATTATCAATCATCAATCATCAATCATCAATGTTCAATCATTAATCATTAATCATCAATAATCAATCATCAATCATCAATCATCAATCATCAATTATCAATCATAAATCGTCAATCATCAGTCATCAATCATCAATCATCAATCATCAATCATTAATATTCAATTAGCAATCATCAATCATCAATCATGTATAATCAATCATCAATCATCAATCATCAATCATAAATCATCAGTCAACAATCATCAATCATCAATCATCAATCATCATTCATCAATTATCAAACATTAATCATCAATCATCAATCATCTATCATCGATCATCAATCATCAATCATCAATCATCAATCATCAATCATCAATCATCAATCATCTATCATCTATCATCAATCATCAATCATCAATCATGTATCATCAATCATCAATCATCAATCATCAATCATCAATCATCAATCATCAATCATCAATTATCAATCATCAATCATCAATCATCAATCATTAATCATCAATCATCAATCATCAATCATCAATCATGAATAATCAATTATCAAACATGAATCATCAATCATCAATCATCTATCATCAATCATCAATCATCAATTATCAATCATCAATCATCAATCATCAATCATCAATCATCTATCATCAATCATCAGTCATCAATCATCAATCATCAATCATCAATCATGTATCATCTATCATCAATCATCAATCATCAATCATCAATCATCAATCATCAATCACCAATCATCAATCATCAATCATCAAACATCAATCATCAATCATCAATCATCAATCATTAATGTTCAATCAGCAATCATCAATCATCAATCATGTATCATCAACATCATCATCAATCATCAATCATCAATCATCAATCATCAATCATCAATCATCAATCATCAATCATTAATTATCAAACATCAATGTTCAATAATCAATCATCTATCATCAATCATCACTCATCAATCATCAATCATCAATCATCAATCATCAATCATCATCATCAATCATCTATCATCAATCATCAGTCATCAATCATCAATCATCAATCATCAATCATGTATCATCTATCATCAATCATCAATCATCAATCATCAATCATCAATCATCAATCACCAATCATCAATCATCAATCATCAAACATCAATCATCAATCATCAATCATCAATCAACCATCATCAATCATCAATCATCAATCATCAATCATCAATCATCAATCATCAATCATCAATCATCAATCATCAATCATCAATCATCAATCATCAATCATCAATTATCAATCATAAATCGTCAATCATCAGTCATCAATCATCAATCATCAATCATCAATCATCAATCATGAATCATAAATCATCAATCATCAATCATCAATCATCAATCATCAATCTTCAATCATCAATCATCAATCATCAATCATCAATCATCATCATTAATTATCAAACATCAATGTTCAATAATCAATCATCTATCATCAATCATCAATCATCAATCATCAATCATCAATCATCAATCATCAATCATCCAATCATCAATCATCAATCATCAATCATCAATCATCAATCATCAATCATTAATCATCAATCATCAATCATCAATCATCAATCATCAATCATCAATCATCAATCATCAATCATCAATCATCAATCATCAATCATCAATCATCAATCATCAATCATCAATCATCAATAATCAATCATCAATCATCTATCATCAATCATCAATCATCAATCATGTATCATCAATCATCAATCATCAATCATCAATCATCAATCATCAATCATCATCATCAATCATCAATAATCTATCATCAATTATCAATCATCAATCATCAATTATCAATCATAAATCGTCAATCATCATTCATCAATCATCAATCATTAATATTCAATCAGCAATCATCAATCATCAATCATGTATCATCAATAATCAATCATCATCATCAATCATCAATCATCAATCATCAATCACCACTTATATATCACAATTCGTCAATCATCAGTCATCAATCATCAATCATCAATCATCAATCATTAACATTCAATCAGCAATCATCAATCATCAATCATGTATCATCAATCATCAATCATCAATCATCAATCATCAATCATCAATCATCAATCATCAATCATCAATCATCAATCATCAATCATCAATCATCAATCATCAATCATCAATAATCAATCATCAATCATCAATCATCAATCATCAATCATCAATCATCTATCATCAATCATCAACCATCAATCATCAATCATCAATCATCAATCATCAATCATCAATCATCAATCATCAATAATCAATCATCAATCATCAATCATCAATCATCAATCATCAATCATCAATCATTAATTATCATCACAAATCGTCAATCATCAGTCATCAATCATCAATCATCAATCATCAATCATTAACACTCAATCAGCAATCATCAATCATCAATCATGTATCATCAATCATCAATCATCAATCATCAATCATCAATCATCAATCATCAATCATCAATCATCAATCATCAATCATCAATCATCAATCCTCACTCATCAATCATCAATCATTAATATTCAATCAGCAATCATCAATCATCAATCATCACTCATGTATCATCAATCATCAATCATCAGTCATCAATCATCAATCATCAATCACCACTTATATATCACAAATCGTCAATCATCAGTCATCAATCATCAATCATCAATCATCAATCATTAACATTCAATCAGCAATCATCAATCATCAATCATGTATCATCAATCATCAATCATCAATCATCAATCATCTATCATCAATCATCAATCATCAATCATCAATCATCAATCATCAATCATCAATCATCAATCATCAATCATCAATCATCAATCATCAATCATCAATCATCAATCATCTATCATCAATCATCAACCATCAATCATCAATCATCAATCATCAATTATCAATCATAAATCGTCAATCATCAGTCATCAATCATCAATCATCAATCATTAATATTCAATCAGCAATCATCAATCATCAATCATGTACCATCAATCATCAATCATCAATAATCAATCACCAGTCATCAATCATCAATCATCAATCATTAATTATCAATCACAAATCGTCAATCATCAGTCATCAATCATCAATCATCAATCATCAATCATTAACATTCAATCAGCAATCATCAATCATCAATCATGTATCATCAATCATCAATCATCAATCATCTATCATCTATCATCAATCATCAATCATCAATCATCAATCATCAATAATCAATCATCAATCATCAATCATCAATCATCAATCATCAATCATCAATCATCAATCATCAATCATCAATCATCAATCATGTATCATCAATCATCAATCATCAATCATCAATCATCAATCATCAATCATCAATCATCAATCATCAATTATCAATCGTCAGTCATCAATCATCAATCATCAATCATAAATTATCAAACATCAATCATCAATCATCAATCATCTATCATCAATCATCAATCATCAATCATCAATCATCAATCATCAATCATCAATCATCAATCATCAATCATCAATCATCAATCATCAATCATCAATCATCTATCATCAATCATCAATCATCAATTATCAATCATCAATCATCAATCATCAATCATCAATCATCAATCATCAATCATCAATCATCAATTATCAATCATAAATCGTCAATCATCAGTCATCAATCATCAATCATCAATCATCAATCATCAATCATGAATCATCAATCATCAATAATCAATCATCAAACATTAATTATCAATCATCAATTATCAATCATCATTCATCTATCATCAATCATCAATCATCAATCATCAATCATCAATCATCAATCATCAATCATCAATCATCAATCATCAATCATCAATCATCAATCATCAATCATCAATCATCAATCATCAATCATCAATCATCAATCATCAATCATCAATCATCAATCATCAATCATCAATCATCAATCATCAATAATCAATCATCAATCATCTATCATCAAGCATCAATCATCAATCATCAATCATGTATCATCAATCATCACTCATCAATCATCAATCATCAATCATCAATCATCAATCATCAATCATCAATCATCAATCATCAATCATCAATCATCAATCATCAATCATCAATCATCAATCATCAATCATCAATCATCAATTATAATCATAAATCGTCAATCATCAGTCATCAATCATCAATCATCAATCATCAATCATGAATCATTAATCATCAATCATCAATCATTAATCATTAATTATCAAACATCAATGTTCAATCATCATTCATCTATCATCAATCATCAATCATCAATCATCAATCATCAATCATCAATCATCAATCATCAATCATCAATCATCAATCATCAATAATCAATCATCAATCATCAATCATCAATCATCAATCATCAATCATCAATAATCAATCATCAATCATCTATCATCAATCATCAATCATCAATCATCAATCATGTATCATCAATCATCAATCATCAATCATCAGTCATCAATCATCAATCATCAATCATCAATCATCAATCATCAATCATCAATCATCAATCATCAATCATCAATCATCAATCATCAATCATCAATCATCAATCATCAATCATCAATCATCAATCATCAATAATCAATCCTCAATCATCTATCATCAATCATCTATCATCAATCATCAATCATCAATCATGTATCATCAATCTTCAATCATCAATCATCAATCATCAATCATCAATCATCAATCATCAATCATCAATCATCAATCATCAATCATCAATCATCAATAATCTATCATCAATTATCAATCATCAATCATCAATTATCAATCATAAATCGTCAATCATCATTCATCAATCATCAATCATCAATCATTAATATTCAATCAGCAATCATCAATCATCAATCATCAATCATGTATCATCAATCATCAATCATCAATCATCAATCATCAATCATCAATCACCACTTATATATCACAATTCGTCAATCATCAGTCATCAATCATCAATCATCAATCATTAACATTCAATCAGCAATCATCAATCATCAATCATGTATCATCAATCATCAATCATCAATCATCAATCATCAATCATCTATCATCAATCATCAATCATCAATCATCAATCATCAATCATCAATCATCAATCATCAATCATCAATCATCAATCATCAATCATCAATCATCAATCATCTATCATCAATCATCAACCATCAATCATCAATCATCAATCATCAATCATCAATCATCAATCATCAATAATCAATAATCAATCATCAATCATCAATCATCAATCATCAATCATCAATCATTAATTATCAATCACAAATCGTCAATCATCAGTCATCAATCATCAATCATCAATCATTAACACTCAATCAGCAATCATCAATCATCAATCATGTATCATCAATCATCAATCATCAATCATCAATCATCAATCATCAATCATCAATCATCAATAATCAATCATCAATCATCTATCATCAATCATCAATCATCAATCATCAATCATCAATCATCAATTATAATCATAAATCGTCAATCATCAGTCATCAATCATCAATCATCAATCATCAATCATGAATCATTAATCATCAATCATCAATCATTAATCATTAATTATCAAACATCAATGTTCAATCATCATTCATCTATCATCAATCATCAATCATCAATCATCAATCATCAATCATCAATCATCAATCATCAATCATCAATCATCAATCATCAATCATCAATCATCAATCATCAATAATCAATCATCAATCATCAATCATCAATCATCAATCATCAATAATCAATCATCAATCATCTATCATCAATCATCAATCATCAATCATCAATCATGTATCATCAATCATCAATCATCAATCATCAGTCATCAATCATCAATCATCAATCATCAATCATCAATCATCAATCATCAATCATCAATCATCAATCATCAATCATCAATCATCAATCATCAATCATCAATCATCAATCATCAATCATCAATAATCAATCCTCAATCATCTATCATCAATCATCTATCATCAATCATCAATCATCAATCATGTATCATCAATCTTCAATCATCAATCATCAATCATCAATCATCAATCATCAATCATCAATCATCAATCATCAATCATCAATCATCAATCATCAATCATCAATCATCAATCATCAATCATCTATCATCAATCATCAACCATCAATCATCAATCATCAATCATCAATTATCAATCATAAATCGTCAATCATCAGTCATCAATCATCAATCATCAATCATTAATATTCAATCAGCAATCATCAATCATCAATCATGTACCATCAATCATCAATCATCAATAATCAATCACCAGTCATCAATCATCAATCATCAATCATTAATTATCAATCACAAATCGTCAATCATCAGTCATCAATCATCAATCATCAATCATCAATCATTAACATTCAATCAGCAATCATCAATCATCAATCATGTATCATCAATCATCAATCATCAATCATCTATCATCTATCATCAATCATCAATCATCAATCATCAATCATCAATAATCAATCATCAATCATCAATCATCAATCATCAATCATCAATCATCAATCATCAATCATCAATCATCAATCATCAATCATGTATCATCAATCATCAATCATCAATCATCAATCATCAATCATTAATCATCAATCATCAATCATCAATTATCAATCGTCAGTCATCGATGATTGATGATCAATCATCAATCATCAATCATAAATTATCAAACATCAATCATCAATCATCAATCATCTATCATCAATCATCAATCATCAATCATCAATCATCAATCATCAATCATCAATCATCAATCATCAATCATCAATCATCTATCATCAATCATCAATCATCAATTATCAATCATCAATCATCAATCATCAATCATCTATCATCAATCATCAATCATCAATCATCAATCATCAATCATCAATTATCAATCATAAATCGTCAATCATCAGTCATCAATCATCAATCATCAATCATCAATCATCAATCATGAATCATCAATCATCAATAATCAATCATCAAACATTAATTATCAATCATCAATTATCAATCATCATTCATCTATCATCAATCATCAATCATCAATCATCAATCATCAATCATCAATCATCAATCATCAATCATCAATCATCAATCATCAATCATCAATCATCAATCATCAATCATCAATCATCAATCATCAATCATCAATCATCAATCATCAATCATCAATCATCAATCATCAATCATCAATCATCAATAATCAATCATCAATCATCTATCATCAAGCATCAATCATCAATCATCAATCATGTGTCATCAATCATCACTCATCAATCATCAATCATCAATCATCAATCATCAATCATCAATCATCAATCATCAATCATCAATCATCAATCATCAATCATCAATCATCAATTATAATCATAAATCGTCAATCATCAGTCATCAATCATCAATCATCAATCATCAATCATGAATCATTAATCATCAATCATCAATCATTAATCATTAATTATCAAACATCAATGTTCAATCATCATTCATCTATCATCAATCATCAATCATCAATCATCAATCATCAATCATCAATCATCAATCATCAATCATCAATCATCAATCATCAATCATCAATCATCAATAATCAATCATCAATCATCAATCATCAATCATCAATCATCAATCATCAATAATCAATCATCAATCATCTATCATCAATCATCAATCATCAATCATCAATCATCAATCATGTATCATCAATCATCAATCATCAATCATCAGTCATCAATCATCAATCATCAATCATCAATCATCAATCATCAATCATCAATCATCAATCATCAATCATCAATCATCAATCATCAATCATCAATCATCAATCATCAATAATCAATCCTCAATCATCTATCATCAATCATCTATCATCAATCATCAATCATCAATCATGTATCATCAATCTTCAATCATCAATCATCAATCATCAATCATCAATCATCAATCATCAATCATCAATCATCAATCATCAATCATCAATCATCAATAATCTATCATCAATTATCAATCATCAATCATCAATTATCAATCATAAATCGTCAATCATCATTCATCAATCATCAATCATCAATCATTAATATTCAATCAGCAATCATCAATCATCAATCATCAATCATGTATCATCAATAATCAATCATCAATCATCAATCATCAATCATCAATCACCACTTATATATCACAATTCGTCAATCATCAGTCATCAATCATCAATCATCAATCATTAACATTCAATCAGCAATCATCAATCATCAATCATGTATCATCAATCATCAATCATCAATCATCAATCATCAATCATCAATCATCAATCATCTATCATCAATCATCAATCATCAATCATCAATCATCAATCATCAATCATCAATCATCAATCATCAATCATCAATCATCAATCATCAATCATCTATCATCAATCATCAACCATCAATCATCAATCATCAATCATCAATCATCAATCATCAATCATCAATAATCAATAATCAATCATCAATCATCAATCATCAATCATCAATCATTAATTATCAATCACAAATCATCAATCATCAGTCATCAATCATCAATCATTAACACTCAATCAGCAATCATCAATCATCAATCATGTATCATCAATCATCAATCATCAATCATCAATCATCAATCATCAATCATCAATCATCAATAATCAATCATCAATCATCTATCATCAATCATCAATCATCAATCATCAATCATCAATCATCAATTATAATCATAAATCGTCAATCATCAGTCATCAATCATCAATCATCAATCATCAATCATGAATCATTAATCATCAATCATCAATCATTAATCATTAATTATCAAACATCAATGTTCAATCATCATTCATCTATCATCAATCATCAATCATCAATCATCAATCATCAATCATCAATCATCAATCATCAATCATCAATCATCAATCATCAATCATCAATCATCAATCATCAATCATCAATCATCAATCATCAATAATCAATCATCAATCATCAATCATCAATCATCAATCATCAATAATCAATCATCAATCATCTATCATCAATCATCAATCATCAATCATCAATCATGTATCATCAATCATCAATCATCAATCATCAGTCATCAATCATCAATCATCAATCATCAATCATCAATCATCAATCATCAATCATCAATCATCAATCATCAATCATCAATCATCAATCATCAATCATCAATCATCAATAATCAATCCTCAATCATCTATCATCAATCATCTATCATCAATCATCAATCATCAATCATGTATCATCAATCTTCAATCATCAATCATCAATCATCAATCATCAATCATCAATCATCAATCATCAATCATCAATCATCAATCATCAATCATCAATCATCAATCATCAATCATCAATAATCTATCATCAATTATCAATCATCAATCATCAATTATCAATCATAAATCGTCAATCATCATTCATCAATCATCAATCATCAATCATTAATATTCAATCAGCAATCATCAATCATCAATCATCAATCATGTATCATCAATCATCAATCATCAATCATCAATCATCAATCATCAATCATCAATCACCACTTATATATCACAATTCGTCAATCATCAGTCATCAATCATCAATCATCAATCATTAACATTCAATCAGCAATCATCAATCATCAATCATGTATCGTCAATCATCAATCATCAATCATCAATCATCAATCATCTATCATCAATCATCAATCATCAATCATCAATCATCAATCATCAATCATCAATCATCAATCATCAATCATCAATCATCAATCATCAATCATCAATCATCAATCATCAATCATCAATAATCAATCCTCAATCATCTATCATCAATCATCTATCATCAATCATCAATCATCAATCATCAATCATCAATCATCAATCATCAATAATCTATCATCAATTATCAATCATCAATCATCAATTATCAATCATAAATCGTCAATCATCATTCATCAATCATCAATCATCAATCATTAATATTCAATCAGCAATCATCAATCATCAATCATCAATCATGTATCATCAATCATCAATCATCAATCATCAATCATCAATCATCAATCACCACTTATATATCACAATTCGTCAATCATCAGTCATCAATCATCAATCATCAATCATTAACATTCAATCAGCAATCATCAATCATCAATCATGTATCATCAATCATCAATCATCAATCATCAATCATCAATCATCTATCATCAATCATCAATCATCAATCATCAATCATCAATCATCAATCATCAATCATCAATCATCAATCATCAATCATCAATCATCAATCATCAATCATCAATAATCAATCATCAATCATCTATCATCAATCATCAATCATCAATCATCAATCATGTAACATCAATCATCAATCATCAATCATCAGTCATCAATCATCAATCATCAATCATCAATCATCAATCATCAATCATCAATCATCAATCATCAATCATCAATCATCAATCATCAATCATCAATCATCAATAATCAATCCTCAATCATCTATCATCAATCATCTATCATCAATCATCAATCATCAATCATGTATCATCAATCTTCAATCATCAATCATCAATCATCAATCATCAATCATCAATCATCAATCATCAATCATCAATCATCAATCATCAATCATCAATCATCAATCATCAATAATCTATCATCAATTATCAATCATCAATCATCAATTATCAATCATAAATCGTCAATCATCATTCATCAATCATCAATCATCAATCATTAATATTCAATCAGCAATCATCAATCATCAATCATCAATCATGTATCATCAATCATCAATCATCAATCATCAATCATCAATCATCAATCATCAATCACCACTTATATATCACAATTCGTCAATCATCAGTCATCAATCATCAATCATCAATCATTAACATTCAATCAGCAATCATCAATCATCAATCATGTATCATCAATCATCAATCATCAATCATCAATCATCAATCATCTATCATCAATCATCAATCATCAATCATCAATCATCAATCATCAATCATCAATCATCAATCATCAATCATCAATCATCAATCATCAATCATCAATCATCTATCATCAATCATCAACCATCAATCATCAATCATCAATCATCAATCATCAATCATCAATCATCAATAATCAATAATCAATCATCAATCATCAATCATCAATCATCAATCATCAATCATCAATCATCAATCATCAATCATCAATCATCAATCATCAATCATCAATCATCAATCATCAATCATCAATCATCAATCATCAATAATCAATCATCAATCATCTATCATCATGCATCAATCATCAATCATCAATCATGTATCATCAATCATCACTCATCAATCATCAATCATCAATCATCAATCATCAATCATCAATCATCAATCATCAATCATCAATCATCAATCATCAATCATCAATCATCAATCATCAATCATCAATCATCAATCATCAATCATCAATCATCAATCATCAATTATAATCATAAATCGTCAATCATCAGTCATCAATCATCAATCATCAATCATCAATCATGAATCATTAATCATCAATCATCAATCATTAATCATTAATTATCAAACATCAATGTTCAATCATCATTCATCTATCATCAATCATCAATCATCAATCATCAATCATCAATCATTAATCATCAATCATCAATCATCAATCATCAATCATCAATCATCAATCATCAATCATCAATAATCAATCATCAATCATCAATCATCAATCATCAATCATCAATCATCAATCATCAATCATCAATAATCAATAATCAATCATCAATCATCAATCATCAATCATCAATCATTAATTATCAATCACAAATCGTCAATCATCAGTCATCAATCATCAATCATCAATCATTAACACTCAATCAGCAATCATCAATCATCAATCATGTATCATCAATCATCAATCATCAATCATCAATCATCAATCATCAATCATCAATCATCAATCATCAATCATCAATCATCAATCATCAATCATCAATCATCAATCATCAATCATCAATAATCAATCATCAATCATCAATCATCAATCATCAATCATCAATCATGTATCATCAATCATCAATCATCAATCATCAATCATCAATCATCAATCATCTATCATCAATCATCAATCATCAATCATCAATCATCAATCATCAATCATCAATCATCAATCATCAATCATCAATCATCAATCATCAATCATCAATCATCAATCATCTATCATCAATCATCAACCATCAATCATCAATCATCAATCATCAATCATCAATCATCAATAATCAATAATCAATCATCAATCATCAATCATCAATCATCAATCATTAATTATCAATCACAAATCGTCAATCATCAGTCATCAATCATCAATCATCAATCATCAATCATCAATCATCAATCATCAATCATCAATCATCAATCATCAATCATCAATCATCAATCATGTATCATCAATCATCAATCATCAATCATCAATCATCAATCATCAATCATCAATCATCAATCATCAATCATCTATCATCAATCATCAATCATCAATCATCAATCATCAATCATCAATCATCAATAATCAATCATCAATCATCAATCATCAATCATCAATCATCAATCATCAATAATCAATCATCAATCATCAATCATCAATCATCAATCATCAATCATCAATCATGTATCATCAATCATCAATCATCAATCATCAATCATCAATCATCTATCATCAATCATCAATCATCAATCATCAATCATCAATCATCAATCATCAATCATCAATCATCAATCATCAATCATCAATCATCTATCATCAATCATCAACCATCAATCATCAATCATCAATCATCAATCATCAATCATCAATAATCAATAATCAATAATCAATCATCAATCATCAATCATCAATCATCAATCATTAATTATCAATCACAAATCGTCAATCATCAGTCATCAATCATCAATCATCAATCATTAACACTCAATTAGCAATCATCAATCATCAATCATGTATCATCAATCATCAATCATCAATCATCAATCATCAATCATCAATCATCAATCATCAATCATCAATCATCAATCATCAATCATCAATCATCAATCATCAATCATCAATCATTAATATTCAATCAGCAATCATCAATCATCAATCATCAATCATGTATCATCAATCATCAATCATCAGTCATCAATCATCAATCATCAATCACCACTTATATATCACAAATCGTCAATCATCAGTCATCAATCATCAATCATCAATCATCAATCATTAACATTCAATCAGCAATCATCAATCATCAATCATCAATCATCAATCACCACTTATATATAACAATTCGTCAATCATCAGTCATCAATCATCAATCATCAATCATTAACATTCAATCAGCAATCATCAATCATCAATCATGTATCATCAATCATCAATCATCAATCATCAATCATCTATCATCAATCATCAATCATCAATCATCAATCATCAATCATCAATCATCAATCATCAATCATCAATCATCAATCATCAATCATCAATCATCAATCATCAATCATCAATCATCAATCATCAATCATCAATCATCACTCATCTATCATCAATCATCAACCATCAATCATCAATAATCAATTATCAATCATCAATCATCAATCATCAATCATCAATAATCAATCATCAATCATCAATCATCAATCATCAATCATCAATCATCAATCATTAATTATCAATCACAAATCGTCAATCATCAGTCATCAATCATCAATCATCAATCATCAATCATTAACACTCAATCAGCAATCATCAATCATCAATCATGTATCATCAATCATCAATCATCAATCATCAATCATCAATCATCAATCATCAATCATCAGTCATCAATCATCAATCATTAATATTCAATCAGCAATCATCAATCATCAATCATCAATCATGTATCATCAATCATCAATCATCAGTCATCAATCATCAATCATCAATCACCACTTATATATCACAAATCGTCAATCAGCAATCATCAATCATCAATCATCAATCATGTATCATCAATCATCAATCATCAATCATCAATCATCAATCACCACTTATATATCACAATTCGTCAATCATCAGTCATCAATCATCAATCATCAATCATTAACATTCAATCAGCAATCATCAATCATCAATCATGTATCATCAATCATCAATCATCAATCATCAATCATATATCATCAATCATCAATCATCAATCATCAATCATCAATCATCAATCATCAATCATCAATCATCAATCATCAATCATCAATCATCAATCATCAATCATCAATCATCAATCATCTATCATCAATCATCAACCATCAATCATCAATCATCAATCATCAATCATCAATCATCAATCATCAATAATCAATCATCAATCACCAATCATCAATCATCAATCATCAATCATTAATTATCAATCACAAATCGTCAATCATCAGTCATCAATCATCAATCATCAATCATCAATCATTAACACTCAATCAGCAATCATCAATCATCAATCATGTATCATCAATCATCAATCATCAATCATCAATCATCAATCATCAATCATCAATCATCAATCATCAATCATCAATCATCAATCATCAATCATCAATCATCAATCATCAATCATCAATCATCAATCATCAATCATCTATCATCAATCATCAATCATCAATCATCAATCATCAATGATCAATGATCAATCATCAATCATCAATCATCAATCATCAATCATCAATCATCAATCATCAATCATCAATCATCAATCATCTATCATCAATCATCAACCATCAATCATCAATCATCAATCATCAATTATCAATCATAAATCGTCAATCATCAGTCATCAATCATCAATCATCAATCATTAATATTCAATCAGCAATCATCAATCATCAATCATGTACCATCAATCATCAATCATCAATCATCAATCATCAATCACCAGTCATCAATCATCAATCATCAATCATTAATTATCAATCATAAATCGTCAATCATCAGTTATCAATCATCAATCATCAATCATCAATCATTAACATTCAATCAGCAATCATCAATCATCAATCATGTATCATCAATCATCAATCATCAATCATCAATCATCAATCATGTATCATCAATCATCAATCATCAATCATCAATCATCAATCATCAATCATCAATCATCAATCTTCAATCATCAATCATCAATCATCAATCATCAATCATCAATCATGTATCATCAATCATCAATCATCAATCATCAATCATCAATCATCAATCACCAATTATCAATCATCAGTCATCAATCATCAATCATAAATTATCAAACATCAATCATCAATCATCAATCATCTATCATCAATCATCAATCATCAATCATCAATCATCAATCATCAATCATCAATCATCAATCATCAATCATCAATCATCAATCATCAATCATCAATCATCTATCATCAATCATTAATCATCAATCATCAATCATCAATCATCAATCATCAATCATCAATCATCAATCATCAATCATCAATCATCAATCATCAATCATCAATTATCAATCATAAATCGTCAATCATCAGTCATCAATCATCAATCATCAATCATCAATCATCAATCATCAATCATCAATCATGAATCATCAATCATCAATAATCAATCATCAATCATTAATTATCAAACATCAATGTTCAATCATCATTCATCTATCATCAATCATCAATCATCAATCATCAATCATCAATCATCAATCATCAATCATCAATCATCAATCATCAATCATCAATCATCAATCATCAATCATCAATCATCAATCATCAATCATCAATCATCAATCATCAATCATCAATCATCAATCATCAATAATCAATCATCAATCATCTATCATCAAGCATCAATCATCAATCATCAATCATGTATCATCAATCATCAATCATCAATCATCAACCATCAATCATCAATCATCAATCATCAATCATCAATCATCAATCATCAATCATCAATCATCAATCATCAATCATCAATCATCAATCATCAATCATCAATCATCAATCATCAATCATCAATCATCAATCATCCATCATCAATCATCAATCATCAATCATCAATCATCAATTATAATCATAAATCGTCAATCATCAGTCATCAATCATCAATCATCAATCATCAATCATCAATCATGAATCATTAATCATCAATCATCAATCATCAATCATTAATTATCAAACATCAATGTTCAATCATCATTCATCTATCATCAATCATCAATCATCAATCATCAATCATCAATCATCAATCATCAATCATCAATCATCAATCATCAATCATCAATAATCAATCATCAATCATCAATCATCAATCATCAATCATCAATCATCAATCATCAATAATCAATCATCAATCATCTATCATCAATCATCAATCATCAATCATCAATCATCAATCATGTATAATCAATCATCAATCATCAATCATCAATCATCAATCATCAATCATCAATCATCAATCATCAATCATCAATCATCAATCATCAATCATCAATCATCAATCATGTATCATCAATCATCAATCATCAATCATCAATCATCAATCATCAATCATCAATCATCAATCATTAATCATCAATCATCAATCATCAATTAACAATCATAAATCGTCAATCATCAGTCATCAATCATCAATCATCAATCATCAATCATCAATCATGAATCATCAATCATCAATCATCAATCATCAATCATCAATCTTCAATCATCAATCATCAATCATCAATAATCAATCATCAATCATCAAACATCAATCATCAATCATCAATCATCAATCATTAATTATCAAACATCAATGTTCAATCATCATTCATCTATCATCAATCATCAATCATCAATCATCAATCATCAATCATCAATCATCAATCATCAATCATCAATCATCAATCATCAATCATCAATCATCAATCATCAATCATCAATCATCAATCATCAATCATCAATCATCAATCATCAATCATCAATCATCAATCATCAATAATCAATCATCAATCATCTATCATCAATCATCAATCATCAATCATCAATCATCAATCATCAATCCTGTATCATCAATCATCAATCATCAATCATCAATCAACAATCATCAATCAACAATCACCAATCATCAATCATCAATGATCTATCATCAATTATCAATCATCAATCATCAATTATCAATCATAAATCGTCAATCATCATTCATCAATCATCAATCATCAATCATTAATATTCAATCAGCAATCATCAATCATCAATCATGTATCATCAATCATCAATCATCAATCATCTATCATCAATCATCAATCATCAATCATCAATCATCAATCATCAATCATCAATCATCAATCATCAATCATCAATCACCAATTATATATCACAAATCGTCAATCAGCAGTCATCAATCATCAATCATCAATCATCAATCATCAATCATCAATCATTAACATTCAATCAGCAATCATCAATCATCAATCATGTATAATCAATCATCAATCATCAATCATCTATCATCAATCATCAATCATCAATCATCAATCATCAATCATCAATCATCAATCATCAATCATCAATCATCAATCATCAATCATCAATCATCAATAATCAATCATCAATCATCAATCATCAATCATCAATCATCAATCATCAATCATCAATCATCAATCATCTATCATCAATCATCAACCATCAATCATCAATCATCAATCATCAATCATCAATCATCAATTATCAATCATCAATCATCAATTATCAATCATAAATCGTCAATCATCAGTCATCAATCATCAATCATTAATATTCAATCAGCAATCATCAATCATCAATCATGTATCATCAATCATCAATCATCAATCATCAATCATCAATCATCAATCATCAATCATCAATCATCAATCATCAATCATCAATCATCAATCATCAATCATCAATCATCAATCATCAATCATCAATCATCAATCATCAATCATCAATCATCAATCATCAATCATCAATCATCAATCATCAATCATCAATCATCAATCATCAATCATCAATCATCAATCATCAATCATCAATCATCAATCATCAATCATCAATCATCAGTCATCAATCATCAATCATCAATCATCAATCATTAATATTCAATCAGCAATCATCAATCATCAATCATAAATCATCCATCATAAATCGTCAATCATCAATCATCACTCATCAATTATTAATCATCAATCACCAATCATCAATCATTAATTACCAGTCTTCAATCATCAATCATCAAACATAAATCATCTATCATCAATCATCATTCATCAATAATCAATCATCTATCATCAATAATTAATAATCAATCATCAATAATCAAACATCAATAATCAATTATCAATTATCAATCATCAATCATCAATCATCAATGTTCAATCATTAATCATCAATCATCAATCATCAATCATCAATTATCAATCATCAATTTTCAATCATGAAGCATCAGTCATCAATAATCAATTATCAATCATCAATCATCAATCATCAATCATCAATCATCAATCATCAATCATCAATCATCAATCATCAATCATCAATCATCAATCATCAATCATCAATCATCAGTCATCACTCATCAATCATCAATCATCAATCATCAATCATCAATCATCAATCATGTATCATCAATCATCAATCATCAATCATCAATCATCAATCATCAATCATCAATCATCAATCATCAATCATCAATCATCAATCATCAATCATCAATCATCAGTCATCAATCATCAATCATCAATCATCAATCATCAATCATCAATCATCAATCATCAATTATCAAACATCAATCATCAATCATCTATCATCAATCATCAGTCATCAATCATCAATCATCAATCATCAATCATCAATCATCAATCATCAATCATCAATCATCAATCATCTATCATCAATCATCAATCATCAATCGTCAATCATCAATCATCAATCATGTATCATCAATCATCAATCATCAATCATCAATCATCAATCATCAATCATCAATCATCAATCATCAATCATCAATCATCAATCATCAATCATCAATCATCAATCATCAATCATCAATCATTAATATTCAATCAGCAATCATCAATCATCAATCATGTATCATCAATCATCAATCATAAATCATCAATTCACAATCATCAATCATCAATCATCAATCACCAATTATATATCACAAATCGTCAATCAGCAGTCATCAATCATCAATCATCAATCATCAATCATTAACATTCAATCAGCAATCATCAATCATCAATCATGTATAATCAATCATCAATCATCAATCATCTATCATCAATCATCAATCATCAATCATCAATCATCAATCATCAATCATCAATCATCAATCATCAATCATCAATCATCAATCATCAATCATCAATCATCAATCATCAATCATCAATCATCAATCATCAATCATCAATCATCAATCATCAATCATCAATCATCAATCATCTATCATCAATCATCAACCATCAATCATCAATCATCAATCATCAATCATCAATCATCAATCATCAATCATCAATTATCAATCATCAATCATCAATTATCAATCATAAATCGTCAATCATCAGTCATCAATCATCAATCATTAATATTCAATCAGCAATCATCAATCATCAATCATGTATCATCAATCATCAATCATCAATCATCAATCATCAATCATCAATCATCAATCATCAATCATCAATCATCAATCATCAATCATCAATCATCAATTATCAATCATCAATGATCAATCATCAATCATCAATCATCAATCATCAATCATCAATCATCAATCATCAATCATCAATCATCAATCATCAATCATCAATCATCAATCATCAATCATCAATCATCAATCATCAATAATCAATCATCAATCATCAATCATCAATCATCAGTCATCAATCATCAATCATCAATCATCAATCATTAATATTCAATCAGCAATCATCAATCATCAATCATAAATCATCCATCATAAATCGTCAATCATCAATCATCACTCATCAATTATTAATCATCAATCACCAATCATCAATCATTAATTACCAGTCTTCAATCATCAATCATCAAACATAAATCATCTATCATCAATCATCATTCATCAATAATCAATCATCTATCATCAATAATTAATAATCAATCATCAATAATCAAACATCAATAATCAATTATCAATTATCAATCATCAATCATCAATCATCAATGTTCAATCATTAATCATCAATCATCAATCATCAATCATCAATTATCAATCATCAATTTTCAATCATGAAGCATCAGTCATCAATAATCAATTATCAATCATCAATCATCAATCATCAATCATCAATCATCAATCATCAATCATCAATCATCAATCATCAATCATCAATCATCAATCATCTATCATCAATCATCAATCATGTATCATCAATCATCAATCATCAATCATCAATTATGAAACATCAATCATCAATTATCAATCATCAATCATCAATCATCAATCATCAATCATCAATCATCAATCATCAATCATCAATCATCAATCATCACTCATCAATCATCAATCATCAATCATCAATCATCAATCATCTATCATGTATCATCAATCATCAATCATCAATCATCAATCATCAATCATCAATCATCAATCATCAATCATCAATCATCAATCATCAGTCATCAATCATCAATCATCAATCATCAATCATCAATCATCAATCATCAATTATCAAACATCAATCATCAATCATCTATCATCAATCATCAGTCATCAATCATCAATCATCAATCATCAATCATCAATCATCAATCATCAATCATCAATCATCAATCATCTATCATCAATCATCAATCATCAATCGTCAATCATCAATCATCAATCATGTATCATCAATCATCAATCATCAATCATCAATCCTCAATCATCAATCATCAATCATCAATCATCAATCATCAATCATCAATCATCAATCATCAAGCATCAATCATCAATCATCAATCATCAATCATCAATCATCACTCATCAATCATCAATCATCAATCATCAATCATCAATCATCAATCATCAATCATCAATCATCATTCATCGATCATCGATCAACAATCATCAATCATCAATCATCAATCATCAGTAACCATTCATTAATCATCAATTCTCAATCATCAATTATCAACCATCAATCATCAATCGTCAATCATCAGTCATCAATCATCAATCATCAATCATCAATCATCAATCATGAATCATCAATCATCAATCATCAATCATCAATCATCAATCATCAATCTTCAATCATCAATCATCAATCATCAATCATCAATCATCAATCATCAATCATCAATCATCAATCATCAATCATCAATCATTAGTTATAAAACATCAATGTTCAATCATCATTCATCTATCATCAATCATCAATCATCAATCATCAATCATCAATCATCAATAATCAATCATTAATCACCAGTCTTCAATCATCAATCATCAAACATAAATCATCTATCATCAATCATCATTCATCAATAATCAATCATCTATCATCAATAATTAATAATCAATCATCAATAATCAAACATCAATAATCAATTATCAATTATCAATCATCAATCATCAATCATCAATCATCAATCATCAATGTTCAATCATTAATCATCAATCATCAATCATCAATTATCAATCATCAATTTTCAATCATGAAGCATCAGTCATCAATAAACAATTATCAATCATCAATCATCAATCATCAATCATCAATCATCAATCATCAATCATCAATCATCAATCATCAATCATCAATCATCAATCATCAATCATCAATCATCAATCATCAATCATCAATAATCAATCATCAATCATCAATCATCAATCATCAGTCATCAATCATCAATCATCAATCATCAATCATTAATATTCAATCAGCAATCATCAATCATCAATCATAAATCATCCATCATAAATCGTCAATCATCAATCATCACTCATCAATTATTAATCATCAATCACCAATCATCAATCATTAATCACCAGTCTTCAATCATCAATCATCAAACATAAATCATCTATCATCAATCATCATTCATCAATAATCAATCATCTATCATCAATAATTAATAATCAATCATCAATAATCAAATATCAATAATCAATTATCAATTATCAATCATCAATCATCAATCATCAATCATCAATCATCAATGTTCAATCATTAATCATCAATCATCAATCATCAATCATCAATTATCAATCATCAATTTTCAATCATGAAGCATCAGTCATCAATAATCAATTATCAATCATCAATCATCAATCATCAATCATCAATCATCAATCATCAATCATCAATCATCAATCATCAATCATCAATCATCAATCATCTATCATCAATCATCAATCATGTATCATCAATCATCAATCATCAATCATCAATTATGAAACATCAATCATCAATTATCAATCATCAATCATCAATCATCAATCATCAATCATCAATCATCAATCATCACTCATCAATCATCAATCATCAATCATCAATCATCAATCATGTATCATCAATCATCAATCATCAATCATCAATCATCAATCATCAATCATCAATCATCAATCATCAATCATCAATCATCAATCATCAATCATCAGTCATCAATCATCAATCATCAATCATCAATCATCAATCATCAATCATCAATCATCAATCATCAATCATCAATTATCAAACATCAATCATCAATCATCTATCATCAATCATCAGTCATCAATCATCAATCATCAATCATCAATCATCAATCATCAATCATCAATCATCAATCATCAATCATCTATCATCAATCATCAATCATCAATCGTCAATCGTCAATCATCAATCATTAATCATGTATCATCAATCATCAATCATCAATCATCAATCATCAATCATCAATCATCAATCATCAATCATCAATCATCAATCATCAATCATCAATCATCAATCATCAATCATCAATCATCAATCATCAATCATCAATCATCAATCATCAATCATCAATCATCAATCATCAATCATCAATCATCAATCATCAATCATCTATCATCAATCATCAATCATCAATCATCACTCATCAATTATTAATCATCAATCACCAATCATCAATCATTAATTACCAGTCTTCAATCATCAATCATCAAACATAAATCATCTATCATCAATCATCATTCATCAATAATCAATCATCTATCATCAATAATTAATAATCAATCATCAATAATCAAACATCAATAATCAATTATCAATTATCAATCATCAATCATCAATCATCAATGTTCAATCATTAATCATCAATCATCAATCATCAATTATCAATCATCAATTTTCAATCATGAAGCATCAGTCATCAATAATCAATTATCAATCATCAATCATCAATCATCAATCATCAATCATCAATCATCAATCATCAATCATCAATCATCAATCATCAATCATCAATCATCAATCATCTATCATCAATCATCAATCATGTATCATCAATCATCAATCATCAATCATCAATTATGAAACATCAATCATCAATTATCAATCATCAATCATCAATCATCAATCATCAATCATCAATCATCAATCATCAATCATCACTCATCAATCATCAATCATCAATCATCAATCATCAATCATCAATCATGTATCATCAATCATCAATCATCAATCATCAATCATCAATTATCAAACATCAATCATCAATCATCTATCATCAATCATCAGTCATCAATCATCAATCATCAATCATCAATCATCAATCATCAATCATCAATCATCAATCATCAATCATCTATCATCAATCATCAATCATCAATCGTCAATCATCAATCATCAATCATGTATCATCAATCATCAATCATCAATCATCAATCATCAATCATCAATCATCAATCATCAATCATCAATCATCAATCATCAATCATCAATCATCAATCATCAATCATCAATCATCAATCATCAATCATCAATCATCAATCATCAATCATCAATCATTAATATTCAATCAGCAATCATCAATCATCAATCATGTATCATCAATCATCAATCATAAATCATCAATTCACAATCATCAATCATCACTCATCAATCACCAATAATATATCACAAATCGTCAATCAGCAGTCATCAATCATCAATCATCAATCATCAATCATCAATCATTAACATTCAATCAGCAATCATCAATCATCAAACATGTATAATCAATCATCAATCATCAATCATCTATCATCAATCATCAATCATCAATCATCAATCATCAATCATCAATCATCAATCATCAATCATCAATCATCAATCATCAATCATCAATCATCAATCATCAATCATCAATCATCAATCATCAATCATCAATCATCAATCATCAATCATCAATCATCAATCATCAATCATCTATCATCAATCATCAACCATCAATCATCAATCATCAATCATCAATCATCAATCATCAATCATCAATCATCAATTATCAATCATCAATCATCAATTATCAATCATAAATCGTCAATCATCAGTCATCAATCATCAATCATTAATATTCAATCAGCAATCATCAATCATCAATCATGTATCATCAATCATCAATCATCAATCATCAATCATCAATCATCAATCATCAATCATCAATCATCAATCATCAATCATCAATCATCAATCATCAATCATCAATCATCAATCATCAATCATCAATCATCAATCATCAATCATCAATCATCAATCATCAATCATCAATCATCAATCATCAATCATCAATAATCAATCATCAATCATCAATCATCAATCATCAATCATCAGTCATCAATCATCAATCATCAATCATCAATCATTAATATTCAATCAGCAATCATCAATCATCAATCATAAATCATCCATCATAAATCGTCAATCATCACTCATCACTCATCAATTATTAATCATCAATCACCAATCATCAATCATTAATTACCAGTCTTCAATCATCAATCATCAAACATAAATCATCTATCATCAATCATCATTCATCAATAATCAATCATCTATCATCAATAATTAATAATCAATCATCAATAATCAAACATCAATAATCAATTATCAATTATCAATCATCAATCATTTATCATCAATGTTCAATCATTAATCATCAATCATCAATCATCAATCATCAATTATCAATCATCAATTTTCAATCATGAAGCATCAGTCATCAATAATCAATTATCAATCATCAATCATCAATCATCAATCATCAATCATCAATCATCAATCATCAATCATCAATCATCAATCATCAATCATCAATCATCAATCATCTATCATCAATCATCAATCATGTATCATCAATCATCAATCATCAATCATCAATTATGAAACATCAATCATCAATTATCAATCATCAATCATCAATCATCAATCATCAATCATCAATCATCAATCATCAATCATCAATCATCACTCATCAATCATCAATCATCAATCATCAATCATCAATCATCAATCATCAATCATCAATCATGTATCATCAATCATCAATCATCAATCATCAATCATCAATCATCAATCATCAATCATCAATCATCAATCATCAATCATCAGTCATCAATCATCAATCATCAATCATCAATCATCAATCATCAATCATCAATCATCAATCATCAATTATCAAACATTAATCATCAATCATCTATCATCAATCATCAGTCATCAATCATCAATCATCAATCATCAATCATCAATCATCAATCATCAATCATCAATCATCAATCATCAATCATCAATCATCTATCATCAATCATCAATCATCAATCGTCAATCATCAATCATCAATCATGTATCATCAATCATCAATCATCAATCATCAATCATCAATCATCAATCATCAATCATCAATCATCAATCATCAATCATCAATCATCAATCATCAATCATCAATCATCAATCATCAATCATCAATCATCAATCATCAATCATCAATCATCAATCATCAATCATCAATCATCAATCATCAATCATCAATCATCATTCATCGATCATCGATCAACAATCATCAATCATCAATCATCAATCATCAGTAACCATTCATTAATCATCAATTCTCAATCATCAATTATCAACCATCAATCATCAATCGTCAATCATCAGTGATCAATCATCAATCATCAATCATCAATCATCAATCATGAATCATCAATCATCAATCATCAATCATCAATCATCAATCATCAATCATCAATCTTCAATCATCAATCATCAATCATCAATCATCAATCATCAATCATCAATCATCAATCATCAATCATCAATCATCAATCATCAATCATCAATCATTAATTATAAAACATCAATGTTCAATCATCATTCATCTATCATCAATCATCAATCATCAATCATCAATCATCAATAATCAATCATTAATCACCAGTCTTCAATCATCAATCATCAAACATAAATCATCTATCATCAATCATCATTCATCAATAATCAATCATCTATCATCAATAATTAATAATCAATCATCAATAATCAAACATCAATAATCAATTATCAATTATCAATCATCAATCATCAATCATCAATCATCAATCATCAATCATCAATCATCAATGTTCAATCATTAATCATCAATCATCAATCATCAATCATCAATTATCAATCATCAATTTTCAATCATGAAGCATCAGTCATCAATAATCAATTATCAATCATCAATCATCAATCATCAATCATCAATCATCAATCATCAATCATCAATCATCAATCATCAATCATCAATCATCAATCATCAATCATCAATCATCAATCATCAATCATCAATCATCAATCATCAATCATCAATAATCAATCATCAATCATCAATCATCAATCATCAGTCATCAATCATCAATCATCAATCATCAATCATCAATCATTAATATTCAATCAGCAATCATCAATCATCAATCATAAATCATCCATCATAAATCGTCAATCATCAATCATCACTCATCAATTATTAATCATCAATCACCAATCATCAATCATTAATCACCAGTCTTCAATCATCAATCATCAAACATAAATCATCTATCATCAATCATCATTCATCAATAATCAATCATCTATCATCAATAATTAATAATCAATCATCAATAATCAAACATCAATAATCAATTATCAATCATCAATCATCAATCATCAATCATCAATCATCAATCATCAATGTTCAATCATTAATCATCAATCATCAATCATCAATCATCAATTATCAATCATCAATTTTCAATCATGAAGCATCAGTCATCAATAATCAATTATCAATCATCAATCATCAATCATCAATCATCAATCATCAATCATCAATCATCAATCATCTATCATCAATCATCAATCATGTATCATCAATCATCAATCATCAATCATCAATTATGAAACATCAATCATCAATTATCAATCATCAATCATCAATCATCAATCATCAATCATCAATCATCAATCATCAATCATCACTCATCAATCATCAATCATCAATCATCAATCATCAATCATCAATCATCAATCATGTATCATCAATCATCAATCATCAATCATCAATCATCAATCATCAATCATCAATCATCAATCATCAATCATCAATCATCAATCATCAATCATCAATCATCAATCATCAATCATCAGTCATCAATCATCAATCATCAATCATCAATCATCAATCATCAATCATCAATTATCAAACATCAATCATCAATCATCTATCATCAATCATCAGTCATCAATCATCAATCATCAATCATCAATCATCAATCATCAATCATCAATCATCAATCATCAATCATCAATCATCAATCATCAATCATCTATCATCAATCATCAATCATCAATCGTCAATCGTCAATCATCAATCATCAATCATGTATCATCAATCATCAATCATCAATCATCAATCATCAATCATCAATCATCAATCATCAATCATCAATCATCAATCATCAATCATCAATCATCAATCATCAATCATCAATCATCAATCATCAATCATCAATCATCATTCATCGATCATCGATCAACAATCATCAATCATCAATCATCAAGCATCAGTCACCATTCATTAATCATCAATTCTCAATCATCAATTATCAACCATCAATCATCAATCGTCAATCATCAGTCATCAATCATCAATCATCAATCATCAATCATCAATCATCAATCATGAATCATCAATAATCAATCATCAATCATCAATCATCAATCATCAATCATCAATCTTCAATCATCAATCATCAATCATCAATCATCAATCATCAATCATCAATCATCAATCATCAATCATCAATCATTAATTATAAAACATCAATGTTCAATCATCATTCATCTATCATCAATCATCAATCATCAATCATCAATCATCAATCATCAATCATCAATCATCAATAATCAATCATCAATCATCAATCATCAATCATCAATCATCAATCATCAATCATCAATCATCAATCATCGATCATCAATCATCAATCATCAATCATCAATCATCAATCATCAATAATCAATCATCAATCATCAATCATCAATCATGTATCATCAATCATCAATCATCAATCATCAATCATCAATCATCAATCATCAATCATCAATCATCAATCATCAATCATCAATCATCAATCATCAATCATCAATCATCAATAATCTATCATCAGTTATCGATCATCAATCATCAATTATCAATCATAAATCGTCAATCATCATTCATCAATCATCAATCATCAATCATTAATATTCAATCAGCAATCATCAATCATCAATCATCAATCATGTATCATCAATCATCAATAATCAATCATCAATCATCTATCATCAATCATCAATCATCAATCATCAATCATCAATCATGTATCATCAATCATCAATCATCAATCATCAATCATCAATCATCAATCATAAATTATCAAATATCAATGTTCAATCATCATTCATCTATCATCAATCAGCAATCATCAATCATCAATCATCAATCATCAATCATCAATCATCAATCATCAATCATCAATCATCGATCATCAATCATCAATCATCAATCATCAATCATCAATCATCAATCATCTATCATCAATCATCAATCATCAATCATCAGTCATGTATCATCAATCATCAATCATCAATCATCAATCATCAATCATCCATCATCAATCATCAATCATCAATCATCAATCATCAATCATCAATCATCAATTATCAATCATAAATCGTCAATCATCAGTCATCAATCATCAATCATCAATCATCAATCATCAATCATCAATCATCAATCATCAATCAGGAATCATCAATCATCAATCATCAATCATCAATCATCAATCATAAATTATCAAATATCAATGTTCAATCATCATTCATCTATCATCAATCATCAATCATCAATCATCAATCATCAATCATCAATCATCAATCATCTACCATCAATCATCAATCATCAATCATCAATCATCAATCATCAATCATCAATCATCAATCATCAATCATCAATCATCAATAATCAATCATCAATCATCTATCATCAATCATCAATCATCAATCATCAATCATGTATCATCAATCATCAATCATCAATCATCAATCATCAATCATCAATCATCAATATTCAATCATCAATCATCAATCATCAATCATCAATCATGTATCATCAATCATCAATCATCAATCATCAATCATCAATCATCAATCATCAATCATCAATCATCAATCATCAATCATCAATCATCAATCATCAATCATCAATCATGTATCATCAATTATCAATCATCAATCATCAATCATCAATCATTAATGTTCAATCAGCAATCATCAATCATCAATCATGTATCATCAATCATCAATCATCAATCATCAATCATCAATCATCAATCATCAATCATCAATCATCAATCATCAATCATCAATCATCAATCATCAATCATCAATCATCAATCATCAATTATCAATCATAAATCGTCAATCATCAGTCATCAATCATCAATCATCAATCATCAATCATGAATCATCAATCATCAATCATCAATCATCAATCATCAATCATCAATCTTCAATCATCAATCATCAATCATCAGTCATCAATTTTTAATCATCAATCATCAATCATCAATCATCAATCATCAATTATCAAACATCAATGTTCAATCATCATTCATCTATCATCAATCATCAATCATCAATCATCAATCATCAATCATCAATCATCAATCATCGATCATCAATCATCAATCATCAATCATCAATCATCAATCATCAATCATCAATCATCAATCATCAATCATCAATCATCAATCATCAATCATCAATCATCAATCATCAATCATCAATCATCAATCATCAATCATCAATCATCAATCATCAATCATCAATCATCTATCATCAATCATCAATCATCAATCATCAATCATGTATCATCAATCATCAATCATCAATCATCAATCATCAATCATCAATCATCAATAATCAATCATCAATCATCAATCATCAATCATCAATCATCAATCATCAATAATCTATCATCAATTATCAATCATCAATTATCAATCATAAATCGTCAATCATCATTCATCAATCATCAATCATCAATCATTAATATTCAATCAGCAATCATCAATCATCAATACTCAATCATGTATCATCAATCATCAATCATCAATCATCAATCATCAATCATCAATCATCAATCATCAATCATCAATCACCAATTATATATCATCAATCGTCAATCATCAGTCATCAATCATCAATCATCAATCATCAATCATTACCATTCAATCAGCAATCATCAATCACCAATCATGTATCATCAATCATCAATCATCAATCATCTATCATCAATCATCAATCATCAATCATCAATCATCAATCATCAATCATCAATCATCAATCATCAATCATCAATCATCAATCATCTATCATCAATCATCAACCATCAATCATCAATCATCAATCATCAATCATCAATCATCAATAATCAATCATCAATTATAACATCAATCATCAATGATCAATCATAAATCGTCAATCATCAGTCATCAATCATCAATCATCAATCATTAATATTCAATCAGCAATCATCAATCATCAATCATGCATCATCAATCATCAATCATCAATCATCAATCATCAATCATCATTCATCAATCATCAAGCATCAATCATCAATCATCAATCATCTATCGTCAATCATCAGTCATCAATTATCAATCATCAATCATCAATCACTAACATTCAATCAGCAGTCATCAATCATGTATCATCAATCATCAATCATCAATCATCAATCATCTATCATCAATCATCAATCATCAATCATCAATCATCAATCATCAATCATCAATCATCAATCATCAATCATCAATCATCAATCATCAATCATCAATCATCAATCATCAATCGTCAATCATCAATCATCAATCATCAATCATCAATCATCAATCATGAATCATCACTCATCAATTATCAATCAGCAATCATCAATCATTGATCACCAGTCTTCAATCATCAATCATCAATGATCAATCAAAAATTATCAATCATCAATCATCAATCATCAATCATCAATCATCAATCATCAATCATCAATCATCAATCATCAATCATCAATCATCAATCATCAATCATCAATCATCAATCATCAATCACCAATCATCAATCATCAATTATCAATCATCAGTCATCAATCATCAATCATCAATCATCAATCATCAATCATCAATCATCAATCATCAATCATCAATTATCAAACATCAATCATCAATCATCAAACATCAATCATCAATCATCAATCATCAATCATCAATCATCAATCATCAATCATCAATCATTAATCATCAATCATCAATCATCTAACATCAATCATTAATCATCAATCATCAATCATCAATCATCAATCATCAATCATCAATCATCAATCATCAATCATCAATCATCAATCATCAATCATCAATCATCAATCATCAATCATCAATCATCTGTCATCAATCATCAATCATCAATCATTAATATTCAATCAGCAATCATCAATCATCAATCATCAATCATCCATCATCAATCATCAATCATCAATCATCAATCATCAATCATCAATCATCAATCATTAATCATCAATCATCAATCATCAATCATCAATCAACAATCATCAATCATCAATCATCAATCATCAATCATCAATCATCAATCGTCAATCATCAATTATCAATCATCAATCATCAATCATGAATCATCACTCATCAATTATCAATCATCAATCAGCAATCATCAATCATTAATCACCAGTCTTCAATCATCAATCATCAATGATCAATAAACAATTATCAATCATCAATCATCAATCATCAATCATCAATCATCAATCATCAATCATCAATCATCAATCATCAATCATCAATCATCAATCATCAATCATCAACCATTAATCATCAATCATCTATAATCAATCATCAATCACCAATTATCAATCATCAATCATCAATCATCTATCATCACTCATCAACAATCAGTCATCAATTATCAATTATCAATCATCAATCATCAATCATCAATCATCAGTCATCAATTATCAATCATCAATCATCAATCATCAATCATCAATTATCAATCATAAATCGTCAATCATCAATCATCAATCATCAGTCATAAATCACATTTCACAAATCATCAATCATCAATCATCAATCATCAATCATCAATCATTCATCATCATCTATCATCAATCATCAATCATCAATCATCAATCATCAATCATCAATCATCAATCATCAATCATCAATCATCAATCATCAATCATCAATCATGTATCATCAATCATCAATCATCAATCATCAATCATCAATCATCAATCATCAATCATCAATCATCAATCATCAATCATCAATCATGTATCATCAATTATCAATCATCAATCATCAATCATCAATCATTAATGTTCAATCAGCAATCATCAATCATCAATCATGTATCATCAATCATCAATCATCAATCATCAATCATCAATCATCAATCATCAATCATCAATCATCAATCATCAATCATCAATCATCAATCATCAATCATCAATCATCAATCATCAATCATCATTCATCAATCATCAATCATCAATCATCAATCATCAATCATCAATCATCAATCATCAATCATCAATCATCAATTATCAATCATAAATCGTCAATCATCAGTCATCAATCATCAATCATCAATCATCAATCATCAATCATGAATCATCAATCATCAATCATCAATCATCAATCATCAATCATCAATCATCAATCATCAATCTTCAATCATCAATCATCAATCATCAGTCATCAATTTTTAATCATCAATCATCAATCATCAATCATCAATCATTAATTATCAAACATCAATGTTCAATCATCATTCATCTATCATCAATCATCAATCATCAATCATCAATCATCAATCATCAATCATCAATCATCAATCATCAATCATCAATCATCAATCATCAATCATCAATCATCGATCATCAATCATCAATCATCAATCATCAATCATCAATCATCAATCATCAATCATCAATCATCAATCATCAATCATCAATCATCAATCATCAATCATCAATCATCAATCATCAATCATCAATCATCAATCATCAATCATCAATCATCAATCATCAATCATCTATCATCAATCATCAATCATCAATCATCAATCATCAATCATCAATAATCTATCATCAATTATCAATCATCAATCATCAATCATCAATTATCAATCATAAATCGTCAATCATCATTCATCAATCATCAATCATCAATCATTAATATTCAATAAGCAATCATCAATCATCAATCATCAATCATGTATCATCAATCATCAATCATCAATCATGAATCATCAATCATCAATCATCAATCACCAATTATATATCATCAATCGTCAATCATCAGTCATCAATCATCAATCATCAATCATCAATCATTACCATTCAATCAGAAATCAGCAATCATCAATCATCAATCATGTATCATCAATCATCAATCATCAATCATCTATCATCAATCATCAATCATCAATCATCAATCATCAATCATCAATCATCAATCATCAATCATCAATCATCAATCATCTATCATCAATCATCAACCATCAATCATCAATCATCAATCATCAATCATCAATAATCAATCATCAATTATAACATCAATCATCAATGATCAATCATAAATCGTCAATCATCAGTCATCAATCATCAATCATCAATCATTAATATTCAATCAGCAATCATCAATCATCAATCATGTATCATCAATCATCAATCATCAATCATCAATCATCAATCATCAATCATCAAGCATCAATCATCAATCATCAATCACAAATCGTCAATCATCAGTCATCAATTATCAATCATCAATCATCAATCATTAACATTCAATCAGCAGTCATCAATCATCAATCATGTATCATAAATCATCAATCATCAATCATCAATCATCTATCATCAATCATCAATCATCAATCATCAATCATCAATCATCAATCATCAATCATCAATCATCAATCATCAATCATCAATCATCAATCATCAATCATCAATCATCAATCATCAATCATCAATCATCAATCGTCAATCATCAATCATCAATCATCAATCATGAATCATCACTCATCAATTATCAATCAGCAATCATCAATCATTAATCACCAGTCTTCAATCATCAATCATCAATGATCAATCAAAAATTATCAATCATCAATCATCAATCATCAATCATCAATCATCAATTATCAAACATCAATCATCAATCATCAATCATCTATCATCAATCATCAATCATCAATCATCAATCATCAATCATCAATCATCAATCATCAATCATCAATCATTAATCATCAATCATCAATCATCTAACATCAATCATTAATCATCAATCATCAATCATCAATCATCAATCATCAATCATCAATCATCAATCATCAATCATCAATCATCAATCATCAATCATCAATCATCAATCATTAATCATCAATCATCAATCATCTAACATCAATCATTAATCATCAATCATCAATCATCAATCATCAATCATCAATCATCAATCATCAATCATCAATCATCTGTCATCAATCATCAATCATCAATCATTAATATTCAATCAGCAATCATCAATCATCAATCATCAATCATCCATCATCAATCATCAATCATCAATCATCAATCATCAATCATCAATCATTAATCATCAATCATCAATCATCAATCATCAATCATCAATCATCAATCATCAATCATCAATCGTCAATCATCAATTATCAATCATCAATCATCAATCATGAATCATCACTCATCAATTATCAATCATCAATCAGCAATCATCAATCATTAATCACCAGTCTTCAATCATCAATCATCAATGATCAATCAACAATTATCAATCATCAATCATCAATCATCAATCATCAATCATCAATCATCAATCATCAATCATCAATCATCAATCATCAATCATCAATCATCAACCATTAATCATCAATCATCTATAATCAATCATCAATCACCAATTATCAATCATCAATCATCAATCATCTATCATCACTCATCAATCATCAGTCATCAATTATCAATTATCAATCATCAATCATCAATCATCAATCATCAATCATCAGTCATCAATCATCAACCATCAATCATCAATCATCAATCATCAATCATCAATCATCAATTATCAATCATAAATCGTCAATCATCAATCATCAATCATCAGTCATAAATCACATTTCACAAATCATCAATCATCAATCATCAATCATCAATCATTCATCTATCATCAAACATCAATCGTCAGTCATCAATCATCAATCATCTATCACAAATAATCAATTATCAATCATCAATCATCATGCATCAATCATCAATCATCAATCATCAATCATCAATCATCAATCATCAATTATCAATCATCAATCATCAAACAGCAATCATCAATTATCAATCATCAATCATCAATCTTCAATCATCAATCATCAATCATCAATTTATAATCATCAATCATCCATCATTAATCATCAATCATCAATCATCAATCATCTATCATCAAACATCAATCATCAAGCATCAATCACCAATAATCAATCATCAATCATCAATCATCAATCAGCAATCATCAATCATCAATCATCGATAATCAACCATCAATCATCAATCATCAATTATCAAACATCAATCATCAATCATAAATCACAAATCATCAATCATGAATCATCTACCATCAATCATTAATCATCAATCATCAATCATGCATCATCAATCATCAATCATCAATCATCAATCATCAATGATCAATTATCAATCATCAATCATCAATTTTCAATCATCAATCATCGATCATCAATGATCAATCAACAATCAACAATCATCAATCATCAATCATCAATCATGAATCATCAATCATCAATCATCAATTATCAATCATCAATCATCAATCATCAATCATCAATCATCAATCATCAATCATCTATCATCAATCATCAATCATCAATCATCAATCATCAATCATCAATCATCAATTATCAATCATCAATCATCAATTATCAATCATCAATCTTCAATCATCAACATCAGTCATAAATCCCATTTCGCAAATCGCCAATCATCAATCATGAAGCATCAATCACCAATCAACAATTATCAATCATCAATCATCAATCATCAATCATCAATCATCAATCAGCAATCATCAATCATCAATCATCAATCATCGATAATCAACCATCAATCATCAATTATCAATCATCAATCATCAACAATTAATCATCAATCATCAATCATCAATGATCAATCATCAATGATCAATCATCAATCATCAGTGATCAATTATCAATCATCAATCATCAATTTTCAATCATCAATCATCAATCATCAATCAAAAATTATCAATCATCAATCATCAATCATCAATCATCAATCATCAAGCATCAATCACCAATCATCAATCATCAATCATCAATCATCAATCAGCAATCATCAATTATCAATCATCAATCATCAATCATCAATCATCAATCATCAATCATCAATCATAAATCACAAATCATCAATTATCAATCATCAATAATCAATCATCAATCATCAATCATCAACAATCAATCATCAATCATTAATATTCAATCAGCAATTATCAGTGATCAATCATCAATCATCAATGATCAATTATCAATAATCAATAATCAATTTTCAATCATCAATCATCGATCATCAATGATCAATGATCAATCATCAATCATCAATCATTAATTATCAATCATCAATCATCAATCATCAATCATCAATCATCAATCATCAATCATCAATCATCAATCATCAATCATCAATCATCAATCATCAATCATCAATCATCAATCATCAATCATCAATCATCAATCATCAATCATCAATCATCAATCATCAATCATCAATCATCAATCATCAATCATCAATCATCAATCATCAATCATCAATCATCAATCATCAATCATCAATCATCAATCATCAATCATCAATCATCAATCATCAATCATCAATCCTCAATCATCAATCATCAATCATCAATCATCAATCATCAATCATCAATCATCAATCATCAATCATCAATCATCAATCATCAATCATCAATCATCAATCATCAATTATCAATCATCAATCATCAATCTTCAGTCATCAATAATCAATCATCAATCATCAATCATCCATCATTAATAATCAATCATCAATCATCAATCATCTATCATCAAACATCAATCGTCAGTCATCAATCATCAATCATCTATCACAAATATTCAATTATCAATCATCAATCATCATGCATCAATCATCAATCATGAATCATGAATCATCAATCATCAATCATCAATCATCAATCATCAATCATCAATCATCAATCATCAATCATCAATCATCAATCATCAATCATCAATCATCAATCATCAATCTTCAATCATCAATCATCAATCATCAATCATCAATTTCCAATCATCAATCATCCATCATTAATTATCAATCATCAATCATCTATCATCAAAAATCAATTGTCAGTCATCAATCATCAATCATCTATGACAAATAATCAATTATCAATCATCAATCATCAATCATCAATCATCAATCATCCATCATCAATCATCAATCATCAATCATCAATCATCAATCATCAATCATCAATCATCAATCATGAATCATCAACCATCAATCATCAATCAAGAATCATCAATCATTAATCATCAATCATCTATCATCAACCATCATTCATCAAAAATCAATCATCAATCATCAATCACCAATAATCAATCATCAATAATCAGTTATCAATCATCAATCGTCAATCATCAATCATCAATCATCTATCATCAATCATCAATCATCAATCATCAATCATCAATCATCAATCATCAATCATCAATCATCAATCATCAATCATCAATCTTCAATCATCAATCATCAATCATCTATCATCAATCATCAAACATCAATCATCAATCATCAATCATCAATCAGCAATCATCAATCATGAATCATTAATATTCAATCAGCAATCATCAATCATCAATCATCAATCATCCATCATCAATCATCGATCATCAATCATCAATCATCAATCATCAATCATCAATCATCAATCATCAATCATCAATCATCAATCATCAATCATCAATCATCAATCATCAATCATCAATCATCAATCATCAATCATCAATCATCAATCATCAATTATCAATCATCAATCATCAATCATCAATCATCAATCATCAATCATCAATCATAAATCATCAATCATCAATCATCAATCATCAATTATCAATCATCCATCATCAATCATCAGTCATCAATCATCAATCATCAATCATTAATCATCAATCACCAATCATCAACCATCAATCATCAATCATCAAATATAAATCATCAATCATTAGTCATGAAGCATCAGTCATCACTCACAAATAATCAATGATCAATAATCAATCATCAATCATTAATCATCGATCATCAATCATCAATCATCAATCATCAATCATCAATCAACAATCATCAATCATCTGTTATCACTCATCAATCATCAATCATCAATCATCAATCATCAACCAGCAATCATCAATCATCAATCATCAATCATCAATCATCAATCATCACTCATCAATCATCAATCATCAAACATCAATAAGCAATCATCAATCATCAATCATCAAACATCAATCATCAATCATCAATCATCAATCATCAATCATCAATCATCAATCATCAATCATCAATCATCAATCATCAATCATCAATCATAAATTATCAATCTTCACCATCAATCATCAATCATCAATCATCAATCATTATTCATCAATCATCAATCATCAATCATCAATCATCAATCATCAATCATCAATCATCAATCATCAATCATCACTCATCACTCATCAATCATCGATCATCAATCATCAATCATCAATCATCAATCATGAATCATGAATCATCAATCATCAATCATCAATCATCAATCATCAATCATCAAACATCAATCATCAATCATCACTCATCAATCATCAATCATCAATCATCAATCATCCATCATCAATCATCAATCATCAATCATCAATCATCAATCATCAATCATCAATCATCAATCATCAATCATTAATCATCAATCATCAATCATCAATCATCAATCATCAATCATCAATCATCAATCATCAATCATCAATCATCAATCCTCAACCATCAATCATCAATCATCAAACATCAATCATCAATCATCAATCATCAATCATCAATCATCAATCATCAATCATCAATCATCAATCATCAATCATCAATCATCAATCATCAATCATCAATCATCAATCATCAATCATCAATCATCAATCATCAATCATCAATCATCAATCATCAATCATCAATCATCAATCATCAATCATCAATCATCAATCATCAATCATCAATAATCAATCATCAATCATCAATCATCAATCATCAATCATCAATCATCAATCATCAAACATCAATCATCAATCATCAATCATCAATCATCAATCATCAATCATCAAGCATCAAACATCAATCATCAATCATCAATCATCAATCATCAGTCATCAATCATCAATCATCAATCATCAATCATCAATCATCAATCATCAATCATCAATCAACAATCATCAATCATCAATCATCAATCATTACTCATCAATCATCGATCATCAATCATCAATCATCAATCATCAATCATCAATCATCAATAATCAATCATCAATCATCAATCATCAATCATCAATCATCAATCATCAATCATCAATCATCAATCATCAATCATCAATCATCAATCACCAATCATCAATCATCAATCATCAATCATCAATCATCAATCATCAATCATCAATCATCAATCAACAATCATCAATCATAAATCATCAATCATCAATCATCAATCATCAATCATTTATCATCAATCATTAATCATCAATCACTAATCATCAATCCTCAAACATCAATTCTCAATCATCAATCATCAATCATCAATCAACAATCATCAAACATCAATCATCAATCATCAATCATCAATCATCAATCATCAATCATCAATCATCAATCATCAATCATCAATCATCAATCATCAATCATCAATCATCAATCATCAATCATCAATCATCAATCATAAATCATCAATCATCAATCATCAATCATCAATCATCAATCATCAATAATCAATTTTCAGTCATCAATCATCAATCATCAATCACCAATCATCAACCATCAATCATCAAACACAAATCATCAATCATTAGTCATGAAGCATCAGTCGTCAATCACAAATCATCAATGATCAATCATCAATCATTAATTAGCAATCATCAATCATCAATCATCAATCATCAATCAGCAATCATCAATCATCAATCAACAATCATCAATCATAAATCATAAATCATCAATCATCAACATCAATCATCAATCATCAATAACAATCATCAATCATCAATCATCAATCATCAATCATCGATCATCAATCATTAATCATCAATCATCAATCATCAATCATCAATCATCAATCATCAAACTTCAATCATCAATAATCAATCACCAATCATCAACCATCAATCATCAATCATCAATCATCAATCTTCAATCATCAATCATGAATCATCAATCATCAATCATTAGTCATGAAGCATCGGTCATCAATCAACAAACATCAATCATGTATCATCAATCCTCAATCATCAATTATCAATCATCAATCAAAAATCATCAATCATCAAACATTAATCAACAATCATCAATCATCAATCATTAATTAGCAATCATCAATCATCAATCATTGACCAACAATCATCAATCATCAATCATCGATCAATAATCATCAATCATCAATCATCAATCATCAATCATCAATCATCAATCATCAATCATCAATCATCAATCATCAATCATCAATCATCAATCATCAATCATCAATCATCAATCATCAATCATCAATCATCAATCATCAGTCATCAATCATCAATCATCAATCATCAATCATCAATCATCAATCATCAATCATCAATCATCAATCATCAATCATCAATCATTAATCATCAATCATTAATTATCAATCATCAATCATCAATAATCAATCATCAATCATCAATCATCAATCAGCAATCATCAATCATCAATCATCAATCATCAAACATCAATCACCAATCATCAATCATCAATCATCAATAATCAATCATCAATCATCAATAATCAATCATCAACCATCAATCATCAATCATCAATCATCAATAATCAATCATCGATCATCAATCATCAAACATCAATCATCAACCATCAATCATCAATCGTCAATCATCAATCATCAATCATCAATCAACAATCATCAATCATCAATCATCGATCAATAATCGTCAATCATCAATCATCAATCATCAATCATCAATCATCAATCATCAATCATCAATCATAAATCATCAATCATCAATCATCAATCATCAATCATAAATCATCAATCATCAATCATCAATCATCAATCATCAATCATCAATCATCAATCATCAATCGTCAATCATCAATCATCAGTCATCAATCATCAATCATCAATCATCAATCACCAATCATCAACCATCAATCATCAATTATTAAACATAAATCATCAATCATTAGTCATGAAGCATCAGTCATCAATCACAAATCATCAATGATCAATCATCAATCATCAATCATGAATCATCAATCATCAATCATCAATCATCAATCATCGATCATCAATCATCAATCATCAATTATTAATTAGCAATCATCAATCGTCAATCGTCAATCATCAATCATTAATCAACAATCATAAATCATCAATCATTATTTAGCAATCATCAATCATTAATCAACAATCATCAATCATCGATAAATAATCATCAATCATCAATCATCAATCATCAATCATCAATCATCAATCATAAATCATCAATCATCAATCATCAATCATCAATCATCAATCATCAATCATTAATCATCAGTCATCAATCATCAATCATCAATCATCAATCATCAATCTCCTTTCATCAACCATCAATCATCAATCATCAAAATAAATCATCAATCATTAGTCATGAAGTATCAGTCATCAATCACAAATAATCAATGATCAATCATCAATCATCAATCATTAATCATCAATCATCAATCATCAATCATCAATCATAAATCAACAATCATCAATCATCAATCATCAATCATCAATCATCAATCATCAATCATCAACATCAATCATCAATCATCAATCATCAATCATCATTCAACAATCATCGTTCATAAATCATCAATCCTCAATTATCAATCATCTGTTATCACTCATCAATCATCAATCATCAATCATCAATCATCAATCATCAATCATCAATCATCAATCATCAATCATCAATCATCAATCATCAATCATCAATCATCAATCATCAATCAGCAATCATCAAGCATCAATCATCAAACATCAATCATCAATCATAAATCATCAAACATCAATCATCAATCATCAATCATTAGTCATGAAGCATCAGTCATCAATCACAAATCATCAAGGATCAATCATCAATCATCAATCATTAATTAGCAATCATCAATCATCAATCATTAATTAGCAATCATAAATCATCAATCATCAATCATCAATCATCAATCATCAATCATCAATCATCAATCATCAATCATCAATCATCAATCATCAGTCATCAATCATCAATCATCAATCATCAATCATCAATCATCAATCACCAATCATCAACCATCAATCATCAATCATCAAACATAAATCATCAATCATTAGTCATGAAGCATCAGTCATCAATCACAAATCATCAATGATCAATCATCAATCATCAATGATCAATCATGAATCATGAATCATCAATCATCAATCATCAAACATCGATCATCAATCATCAATCATTAATTAGCAATCATCAATCGTCAATCGTCCATCATCAATCATTTATCAACAATCATCAATCATCAATCATTAATTAGCAATCATCAATCATCAATCATTAATCAACAATCATCAATCATCGATCAATAATCATCAATCATCAATCATCAATCATAAATTATCCATCATCAATCATCAATCATCAATCATCAATCATCAATCATCAATCATCAGTCATCAATCATCAATCATCAATCACCTTTCATCAACCATCAATCATCAATCATCAAACATAAATCATCAATCATTATTCATGAAGCATCAGTCATCAATCACAAATCATCAATGATCAATCATCAATCATCAATCATTAATTAGCAATCATCAATCATCAATCATCAATCATCAATCATCAATCATCAATCAACAATCATCAATCATAAATCATAAATCATAAATCATCAATCATCAACATCAATCATCAATCATCAATCATCAATCATCAATCATCAATCATCAATCATCAATCATCAATCATCATTCAACATTCATCAATAGAAAATCACCAATCCTCAATCATCAATCATCTGTTATCACTCATCAATCATCAATCATCAATCATCAATCATCAATCATCAATCATCAATCAACAATCATCAACCATCAATCATCAATCATCAATCATCAATCATAAATCATCAAACATCAATCATCAATCATCAATCATTAGTCATGAAGCATCAGTCATCAATCACAAATCATCAAGGATCAATCATCAATCATCAATCATTAATTAGCACTCATCAATCATCAATCATTAATTAGCAATCATAAATCATCAATCATCAATCATCAATCATCAATCAGCAATCATCAATCATCAATCATCAATCATCAATCATCAATCATCAATCAACAATCATCAATCATAAATCATCAATCATCAATCATCAATCATTTATCATCAATCATTAATCACTAATCATCAATCATCAAACATCAATAATCAATCATCAATTATAAATCATCAATCATCAATCATCAAACATCAATCATTAATCATCAATCATCAATCATCAATCATCAATCATCAATCATCAATCATCAATCATCAATCATCAATCATCAATCATCAATCATCAATCATCAATCATCAATCATTAATCATCAATCATCAATCATCAATCATCAATCATCAATCATCAATCATCAATCATCAATCATCAATCATCAATCATCAATCATCAATCACCAATCAGTAACCATCAATCATCAATCATCAATCATCAATCTTCAATCATCAATCATGAATCATCAATCATCAATCATTAGTCATGAAGCATCGGACATCAATCACAAATAATCAATGATCAATCATCAATCATTAATTAGCAATCATCAATCATCAATCATCAATGATCAATCATCAATCATCATTCATCAACCATCAATCACCAAATGGAAATCATCAATCATCAATCATCAATCATCCATCATCAATCATCAATCAACAATCATCAATCATCCATTATCAATTATCAATTATCAATCATCAATCATCAATCATCAATCATCAATCATCAATCATCAATCATCAATCATCAATCATCAATCATCAATCATCAATCATCAATCATCAATCATCAATCATCAATCATCAATCATCAATCATCAATCATCAATCATCAATCATCAATCATCAATCATCAATCATCAATCATCAATCATCAATCATCAATCATCAATCATCAATCATCAATCGTCAATCATCAATCATCAATCCTCAATCATCAATCATCAATCATCAAACATCAATCATCAATCATCAATCATCAATCATCAATCATCAATCATCAATCATCAATCATCAATCATCAATCATCAATCATCAATCATCAATCATCAATCATCAATCATCAATCATCAATCATCAATCATCAATCATTAATCATCAATCATCAATCATCAATCATCAATCATCAATCATCAGTCATCAATCATCAATCATCAATCATCAATCATAAATCATCAATCATCAATAATTAATCATTAATCATAAATCGTTAATCATCAATCATTAATCATCAATCATCAATCATCAATCATCATTCATCATTAATCAATCATCAATCATCAATCACCAAATATCAATCATCAATCATCAATCATCCATCATCAATCATCACTCATCAATTAACAATCATCAATCATCAATCATCAATCATCAATCATCAATCATCAATCATCAATCATCAATCATCAATCATCAATCATCAACCATCAATCATCAATCATCAATCATCAATCATCAATCATCAATCATCAATCATCAATCATCAATCATCAATCATTAATCATCAATCAACAATCATCAATCATAAATCACCAATAATCAATCAGCAATCATCACTTATCAACCATCAATAATCAATTAGCAATCATCAATCATCAATCATCCATCATCAATCATCAATCAACAATCATCAATCATCCATCATCAATTATCAATCATCAATCATCAATCATCAATCATCAATCATCAATCATCAATCATCAATCATCAATCATTAATCTTCCATCATTAATCATCAATCACTAATCATCAATCATCAATCATCAATCATCAATAATCAATCATCAATCATCAATCATCAATCATCAATCATTAACCATCAATAATGAATTAGTAATCATCTATCATCAATCATCCATCATCAATCATCAATCATCAATCATCAATCATCAATCATCAATCATCAATCATCAATTATCAATTATCAATCATCAATCATCAATCATCAATCATCAATCATCAATCATCAATCATCGATCATCAATCATCAATCATCAATCATCAATCATTAATCATCAATCATCAATCACTAATCATCAATCATCAATCATCAATCATCAATAATCAATCATCAGTCGTCAATCACAAATTATCAATCATCAATCATCAATCATCCATCATCAATCATCAATCATCAATCATCAATCATCAATCAACAATCATCAATCATCAATCATCAATCATCAATCATCAATCATCAATCATCAATCATCAATCATCAATCATCAATCATAAATCATCAAACATCAATCATCAATCATCAATCATCAATCATCAATCATCAATCATCAATCATCAATAATCAATCATCAATTTTCAATCATCAATCATATATCATCAATCAGCAATCATCAATCATCAATCATCAATCATCAATCATCAATCATCAATCATGAATCATGAATCATCAATCATCAATCATCAATCATCAATCATCAATCATCAATCATTAATCATCAATCATCAATCATCAATCATCAATCATCAATCATCAATCACCAACCATCAACCATCAATCATCAATCATCAGTCATCAATCATCAATCATCAATCATCAATCATCAATCATCAAACATCAATCATCAATCATTAGTCATGAAACATCAGTCATCAATCACGAATCATCAATGATCAATCATCAATCATCAATCATTAATCATCAATCATCAATCATCAATCATCAATCATCAATCATCAATCATCAATCATCAATCATCAATAATCAATCATCATTCATCAATCATCAATTATCAATCATAAATCATCACTCATTAATCATCAGTCATCAATCATTAGTCATGAAACATCAGTCATCAATCACAAAGCATCAATAATCAATCATCAACCATCAATCATTAATTAGCAATCATCAATCATCAATCATCAATGATCAATCATCAATCATCATTCATCAACCATCAATCACCAAATAGCAATCATCAATCATCAATCATCAATCATCCATCATCAATCATCAATCAACAATCATCAATCATCCCTTATCAATTATCAATAATCAATCATCAATCATCAATCATCAATCATCAATCATCAATCATCAATCATCAATCATCAATTATCAATCATCAATCATCAATCATCAATCATCAATCATCAATCATCAATCATCAATCATCAACCATCAATCATCAATCATCAATCATCAATCATCAATCATCAATCACCAATCATCAATCATCAATCATCTATCACCAATTATCAATCATCAATCATCAATCATCAATCATCAATCATCAATCATCAATCATCAATCATCAGTCATCAATCATCAATCATCAATCATCAATCATCAATCATCAATCATCAATCATCAATCATCAATCATCAATCATCAATCATCAATCATCAATCATCAATCATCAATCATCAATCATCAATCATCAATCATCAATCATCAATCATCTGTCATCAATCATCAATCATCAATCATCAATCATCAATCATCAATCATCAGTCATCAATCATCAATCATCAATCATCAATCATCAATGATCAATCATCCATCATCAATTAACAATCATCAATCATCAATCATCAATCATCCATCATCAATCATCAATCATCAATCATCAATCATCAATCATCAATCATCAATCATCAATCATCAATCATCAATCATCAATCATCAATCATCAATCATCAATCATCAATCATCAATCATCAATCATCAATCATCAATCATCAATCATCAATCATCAATCATCAATCATCAATCATCAATCATCAATCATCAATCATCAATCATCAATCATCAATCATCAATCATCAATCACCAATCATCAACCATCAATCATCAATCATCAGTCATCAATCATCAATCATCAATCATCAATCATCAATGTTCAATCATCAATCATCATACATCAATCATCAATCATTAGTCATGAAGCATCAGTCATCAAACACAAATCATCAATGATCAATCATCAATCGTTAATTAGCAATCATCAATCATCAATCATCAATCATCAATCATCAATCATCAATCATCAATCAACAATCATCAATCATGAATCATAAATCATCAATCATCAATATCAATCATCAATCATCAACCATCAATCAACAATCATCAATCATAAATCATCAATCCTCAATCATCAATCATCTGTTATCACTCATCAATCATCAATCATCAATCAGCAATCATCAACCATCAATCATCAATCATCAATCATCATTCATCAATCATCAATTATCAATCATAAATCATCAATCATCAATCATCAATCATCAGTCATCAATCATAAGTCATGAAGCATCAGTCATCAATCACAAAGCATCAATGATCAATGATCAATCATCAATCATTAATTAGCAATTATCAATCATCAATCATCAATCATCAGTCATCAATCATCAATCATCAATCATCAATCATCAATCATCAATCATCAATCATCAATCATCAATCATCAATCATCAATCATCAATCATCAATCATCAATCATCAATCATCAATCAACAATCATTAATCAACAATCATCAATTCACAATCATCGATCAACAATCATCAATCATCAATCATCATTCATCGATCATCAATCACCAATCATCAACCATCAATCATCAATCATCAATCTTCAATCATCAATCATCAATCATCAATCATCAATCATCCATCATTAGTCATGAAGCATCAGTCATCAATCTCAAATAATCAATGATCAATCATCAATCATCAATCATCAATCATCAATCATCAATCATCAATCATCAATCATCAATCATCAATCATCAATCATTAATCAACAATCATCAATCATCAATCATCAATCATTAATCAACAATCATCAATTTACAATCATCGATCAACAATCATCAATAATCAATCATCAATCATCGATCATCAATCATCAATTATCAATCATCAATCATCAATCATCAATCATCAATCATCAATCTTCAATCATCAATCATCAATCATCAATCATCAATCATCAATCATCAATCATCAATCATCAATCATCAATAATCAATCATCAATAATCAATCATCAATCATCAATCAACAATCATCAATCATCAATCATCAATCATCAATCATCAATCATCAATCATCAATCATCAATCATCAATCATCAATCATCAATCGTCAGTCATCAATCATCAATCATCAATCGTCAATCATCAATCATCAATCATTTATCATCAATCATCAATCATCAATCATCAATCGTCAATCATCAATCATCAATCATCAATCATCAATCATCATTCATCAATCATCAATCATCAATCATCAATCATCAATCATCAATCATCAAACATCAATCATCGATAATCAATCATCAATCATCAATCATCAATCATCAATCATCAATCATCAATCATCAATCATCAATCATCAATCATCAATCATCAATCATCAATCATCAATCATCAATCATCAATCATCAATCATCAATCATCAATCATCAATCATCAATCATCAATCATCAATCATCAATCATCAATCATCAATCATCAATCATCAATCATCGATCATCAATCATCAATCATCAATCATCAATCATCAATCATCAATCATCAATCATCAATCATAAATCATCAATCATCAAACAGAAATCATCAATCATCAATCATCAATCATCAATCATCAATCATCAATCATCATACATCAATCATCAATCATCAATCATCAATCATCAATCATCAATCATCAATCATCAATCATCAATCATCAATCATCAATCATCAATCATCAATCATCAATCATCAATCATCAATCATCAATCATCAATCATCAATCATCAATCATCAATCATCAATCATCAATCATCAATCATCAATCATCAATCATCAATCATCAATCATCAATCATCGATCATCAATCATCAATCATCAACCATTTATCATCAATTAGCAATCATCAATCATCAATCATCCATCATCAATCATCAATCAACAATCATCAATCATCCATCATCAATTATCAATCATCAATCATCAATCATTTATCATCAATCATCAATCACCAATCATCAATCATCAATCATCAATCGTCGATCATCAATCATCAATCATCAATCATCAACCATCAATCATCAATCATCAATCATCAATCATCAATTATCAATCATCAATCATCAGTCATCAATCACCAATCATCAACCATCAATCATCAATCTTCAATCATCAATCATCAATCATCAATCATCAATCATCAATCATGAATCATAAATCATCAATAATAAGTCATGAAGCATCAGTCATCAATCACAAATAATCAATGATCAATCATCAATCATTAATTAGCAATCATCAATCGTCAATCATCAATCATTAATGAACAATCATAAATCATCAATCATTAATTAACAATCATCAATCATCAATCATTAATCAACAATCATCAATCATCGATCAACAAATATCAATCATCAATCATCAATCATCAATCATCAATCATAATTCATGAATCATCAATAATCAATCATCAATCATCAATCATCAACCATCAATCATCAATCATCAATCATCAATCATCAATCATCAATCATCAATCATCAATCATCAATCATCAATCATCAATCATCAATCATCAATCATCAATTATCAATCATCAATCATCAATCATCGATCATCAATCATCAATCATCAATCGTCAATCATCTATCATCAATTATCAATCATAAATCATCAATCATCAATCATCAATCATCAATCATCAATCATCAATCATCAATCATCAATCATCAATCATCAATCATCACTCATCAATCATCAATCATCAATCATCAATAATCAATTATCAATCATCAATCATAAATCATTAGTCATCAATCGTCAATCATCAATCATCAATCATCAAACATCAATCATCAGTCATCAATCATCAATCATCAATCATCAATCATCAATAATCAATCATCAATCATCAATCATCAATCATCAATCCTCAATCATCAATCATCAATCATCAATCATCAATTATCAATTATCAATTATCAATCATCAATCATCAATCATCAATCATCAATCAACAATCATCAATCATCAGTCATCAATCATCAATCATCAATCATCAATCATCAATCATCAATCATCAATCATCAATCATCAATCATCAATCATCAATCATCAATCATCAATCATCAATCATCAATCATCAATCATCAATCATCAATCATCAATCATCAATCATCAATCATCAATCACCAATCATCAATCATCAATCATCAATCATCAGTCATCAATCATCAATCATCAATCATCAATCATCAATCATCAATCATCAATCATCAATCATTAAACATCAATCATCAATCATCAATCATCGATCATCAATCATCAATCGTCAATCACCAATCATCAATCATCAATCATCAATCCTCAATCATCAATCATCAATCATCAATCATCAATCATCAATCATCAATCATCAATCATCAATCATCAATCATCAATCATCAATCATCAATCATCAATCACCAATCATCAATCATCAATCCTCAATCATCAGTCATCAATCATCAATCATCAATCATCAATCATCAATCATCAATCATCAATCATCAATCATCAATCATCAATCATCAATCATAAATCATCAATCATCAAACAGAAATCATCAATCATCAATCATCAATCATCAATCATCAATCATCATACATCAATCATCAATCATCAATCATCAATCATCAATCATCAATCATCAATCATCAATCATCAATCATCAATCATCAATCATCAATCATCAATCATCAATCATCAATCATCAATCATCAATCATCAATCATCAATCATCAATCATCAATCATCAATCATCAATCATCAATCATCAATCATCAATCATCAATCATCGATCATCAATCATCAATCATCAACCATTTATCATCAATTAGCAATCATCAATCATCAATCATCCATCATAATCCTCAATCAACAATCATCAATCATCCATCATCAATTATCAATCATCAATCATCAATCATTTATCATCAATCATCAATCACCAATCATCGATCATCATTCATCAATCATCAATCATCAATCATCAATCATCAATCATCAATCATCAATCATCAATCATCAATCATCAATCATCAATCACCAATCATCAATCATCAATCATCAATCATCAGTCATCAATCATCAATCATCAATCATCAATCATCAATCATCAATCATTAAACATCAATCATCAATCATCAATCATCGATCATCAATCATCAATCGTCAATCACCAATCATCAATCATCAATCATCAATCCTCAATCATCAATCATCAATCATCAATCATCAATCATCAATAATCAATAATCAATCATCAATCATAAATCATTAGTTATCAACCGTCAATCATCAATCATCAATCATCAAACATCAATCATCAGTCATCAATCATCAATCATCAATCATCAATCATCAATCATCAATCATCAATCATCAATCATCAATCATCAATCATCAATCATCAATCATCAATCATCAATCATCAATCAGCAATCATCAATCATCAATCATAAATCATCAATCATCAATCATCTATCTCAATCATCAATCATCAATAATCAATCATCAATCCTCAATCATCAATCATCAATCATCAATCATCAATCATCAATCATTAATCATCAATCATCAATCATCAATCATCAATCATCAATCAACAATCGTCAATCATCAATCATTAATCATAAATCATCAATCATCAATCATAAGTAATCAATCTTCAATCATCAATCGTCAGTCATGAATCATCAAACATCAATCACAAATCATCAATGATCAATCATTAATCAACAATCATCAGTCAACAATCATCAATTATCAGTCATGAAGCATCAATCATCAATCATCAATCCTCAATCATCAATCGTCAATCATCAATCATCGATCATCAATCATCAATCGTCAATCGTCAATCATCAATCATCAATCATTAATCATCAATCATCAATCATCAATCATCAATCATCAATCTTCAATCATCAATCAACAATCGTCAATCATCAATCATTAATCATAAATCATCAATCATCAATCATAAGTAATCAATCTTCAATCATCAATCGTCAGTCATGAATCATCAAACATCAATCACAAATCATCAATGATCAATCATTAATCAACAATCATCAGTCGACAATCATCAATTATCAGTCATGAAGCATCAATCATCAATCATCAATCCTCAATCATCAATCGTCAATCATCAATCATCGATCATCAATCATCAAACGTCAATCATCAATCATCTATCATCAATCATCAGTCATCAATCATCAATCATCAATCATAAATCATCAATCAACAATCAACAATCATCAATCATCAATCATCAATCATCAATCATCATTAAACAATCATCAATCATAAATCATCAATCATCAATCATCAATCATCAATCATCAATCATCAATCATCAATCATCAATCATCAATCACCAATCATCAATCATCAATCATCAATCATCAATCATCAATCATCAATCATCAATCATCAATCATCAATCATCAATCATTAATCATCAATCATCAATCCTCAATCATCAATCGTCAATCATCAATCATCAATCATTAATCATCCATCATCAATCATCAATCATCAATCATAAAACATCAATCATCAATCATCAATCAACAATCGTCAATCATCAATCATTAATCATAAATCATCAATCGTCAATCATCAATCATAAGTAATCAATCTTCAATCATCAATCGTCAGTCATGAATCATCAAACATCAATCACAAATCATCAATGGTCAATCATTAATCAACAATCATCAATCATCAATCATCAGTCAAGAAGCATCAATCATCAATCACAAATCATCGATGATCAATCATCAGTTATCAATCATCCCTCGTCAATCATCAAATATCAATCATCAATCATCAACCGTCGATCATCAATCATCAATCGTCAATCATCAATCATTAATCATCAATCATCAGTCATCAATAATCAATCATCAATCATCAAGATTCAAGCATCAATCACAAATCATCAATGATCAATCATCAATCATCAATCATCAATCATCAATCATCAATCATCAATCATCAATCATCAATAATCAATTATCAATCATCAATCATCACTCATCAATCATCAATCGTCAATTATCAAACAACAATCATCAATCATCGATCATCAATCATCAATCGTCAATCATCAATCATCAATCATCAATCATCAATAATCAATCATCAATAATCAATCATAAATCATTAATCATCAATCTTCAATCATCGATCATGAATCACCAATTATCAAACATCAATCATCAATCATCAATCATCAATAATCAATCATCAATCATCAATTATCAATCATCAATCATCAATCATCAATCATAAATCATCAATCATCAATCATCAGTCATCAATCATGTATCAACAATCATCAATTATCAATCATCAATCATTAATCATCAATCATCAATCATCAATCATCAATAATCAATCATCAATCATAAGTAATCAATCTTCAATCATCAATCGTCAGTCATGAATCATCAAACATCAATCACAAATCATCAATGATCAATCATTAATCAACAATCATCAATCATTTATCATCAGTCATGAAGCATCAATCATCAATCACAAATCATCGATGATCAATCATCAGTTATCAATCATCCCTCGTCAATCATCAAATATCAATCATCAATCATCAATCATCGATAATCAATCATCAATCATCAATCATCAATCATCAATCAACAATCGTCAATCATCAATCATTAATCATAAATCATCAATCATCAATCATAAGTAATCAATCTTCAATCATCAATCGTCAGTCATGAATCATCAAACATCAATCACAAATCATCAATGATCAATCATTAATCAACAATCATCAGTCAACAATCATCAATTATCAGTCATGAAGCATCAATCATCAATCATCAATCCTCAATCATCAATCGTCAATCATCAATCATCGATCATCAATCATCAATCGTCAATCGTCAATCATCAATCATCAATCATTAATCATCAATCATCAATCATCAATCATCAATCATCAATCTTCAATCATCAATCAACAATCGTCAATCATCAATCATTAATCATAAATCATCAATCATCAATCATAAGTAATCAATCTTCAATCATCAATCGTCAGTCATGAATCATCAAACATCAATCACAAATCATCAATGATCAATCATTAATCAACAATCATCAGTCGACAATCATCAATTATCAGTCATGAAGCATCAATCATCAATCATCAATCCTCAATCATCAATCGTCAATCATCAATCATCGATCATCAATCATCAAACGTCAATCATCAATCATCTATCATCAATCATCAGTCATCAATCATCAATCATCAATCATAAATCATCAATCAACAATCAACAATCATCAATCATCAATCATCAATCATCAATCATCATTAAACAATCATCAATCATAAATCATCAATCATCAATCATCAATCATCAATCATCAATCATCAATCATCAATCATCAATCATCAATCATCAATCACCAATCATCAATCATCAATCATCAATCATCAATCATCAATCATCAATCATCAATCATTAATCATCAATCATCAATCCTCAATCATCAATCGTCAATCATCAATCATCAATCATTAATCATCCATCATCAATCATCAATCATCAATCATAAAACATCAATCATCAATCATCAATCAACAATCGTCAATCATCAATCATTAATCATAAATCATCAATCGTCAATCATCAATCATAAGTAATCAATCTTCAATCATCAATCGTCAGTCATGAATCATCAAACATCAATCACAAATCATCAATGGTCAATCATTAATCAACAATCATCAATCATCAATCATCAGTCAAGAAGCATCAATCATCAATCACTAATCATCGATGATCAATCATCAGTTATCAATCATCCCTCGTCAATCATCAAATATCAATCATCAATCATCAACCGTCGATCATCAATCATCAATCGTCAATCATTAATCATCAATCATCAGTCATCAATAATCAATCATCAATCATCAAGATTCAAGCATCAATCACAAATCATCAATGATCAATCATCAATCATCAATCATCAATCATCAATCATCAATCATCAATAATCAATTATCAATCATCAATCATCACTCATCAATCATCAATCGTCAATTATCAAACAACAATCATCAATCATCGATCATCAATCATCAATCGTCAATCATCAATCATCAATCATCAATCATCAATAATCAATCATCAATAATCAATCATAAATCATTAATCATCAATCTTCAATCATCGATCATGAATCACCAATTATCAAACATCAATCATCAATCATCAATCATCAATAATCAATCATCAATCATCAATTATCAATCATCAATCATCAATCATCAATCATAAATCATCAATCATCAATCATCAGTCATCAATCATGTATCAACAATCATCAATTATCAATCATCAATCATTAATCATCAATCATCAATCATCAATCATCAATAATCAATCATCAATCATAAGTAATCAATCTTCAATCATCAATCGTCAGTCATGAATCATCAAACATCAATCACAAATCATCAATGATCAATCATTAATCAACAATCATCAATCATCAATCATCAGTCATGAAGCATCAATCATCAATCACAAATCATCGATGATCAATCATCAGTTATCAATCATCCCTCGTCAATCATCAAATATCAATCATCAATCATCAATCATCGATCATCAATCATCAATCATCAATCATCAATCAACAATCGTCAATCATCAATCATTAATCATAAATCATCAATCATCAATCATAAGTAATCAATCTTCAATCATCAAACGTCAGTCATGAATCATCAAACATCAATCACAAATCATCAATGATCAATCATTAATCAACAATCATCAGTCGACAATCATCAATTATCAGTCATGAAGCATCAATCATCAATCATCAATCCTCAATCATCAATCGTCAATCATCAATCATCGATCATCAATCATCAAAAGTCAATCATCAATCATCTATCATCGATCATCAGTCATCAATCATCAATCATCAATCATAAATCATTAATCAACAATCAACAATCATCAATCATCAATCATCAATCATCATTAAACAATCATCAATCATAAATCATCAATCATCAATCATCAATCATCAATCATCAATCATCAATCATCAATCATCAATCATCAATCATCAATCATCAATCATCAATCATCAATCACCAATCATCAATCATCAATCATCAATCATCAATCATCAATCATCAATCATCAATCATCAATCATCAATCATTAATCATCAATCATCAATCCTCAATCATCAATCGTCAATCATCAATCATCAATCATTAATCATCAATCATCAATCATCAATCATCAATCATAAAACATCAATCATCAATCATCAATCCACAATCGTCAATCATCAATCATTAATCATAAATCATCACTCATCAATCATCAATCATAAGTAATCAATCTTAAATCATCAATCGTCAGTCATGAATCATCAAACATCAATCACAAATCATCAATGATCATTCATTAATCAACAATCATCAATCATCAATCATCAGTCATGAAGCATCAATCATCAATCACAAATCATCGATGATCAATCATCAGTTATCAATCATCCCTCCTCAATCATCAAATATCAATCATCAATCATCAATCATCGATCATCAATCATCATTCGTCAATCATCAATCATCAATCATTAATCATCAATCATCAATCATCAATCATCAATAATCAATCATCAATCATCAAGATTCAAGCATCAATCACAAATCATCAATGATCAGTCATCAATCATCAATCATCAATCATCAATCATCAATCATCAATCATCAATCATCAATTATCAATAATGAATTATCAATCATCAATCATCACTCATCAATCATCAATCGTCAATTATCAAACAACAATCATCAATCATCGATCATCAATCATCAATCGTCAATCATCAATCATCAATCATCAATCATCAATAATCAATCATCAATAATCAATCATAAATCATTCATCATCAATCTTCAATCATCGATCATCAATCACCAATCATCAAACATCAATCATCAATCATCAATCATCAATAATCAATCATCAATCATCAATTATCAATCATCAATCATCAATCATCAATCATAAATCATCAATCATCAATCATCAGTCATCAATCATGTATCAACAATCATCAATTATCAATCATCAATCATTAATCATCAATCATCAATCATCAATCATCAATAATCAATCATCAATCATAAGTAATCAATCTTCAATCATCAATCGTCAGTCATGAATCATCAAACATCAATCACAAATCATCAATGATCAATCATTAATCAACAATCATCAATCAACAATCATCAATCATCAGTCATGGAGCATCAATCATCAATCAAAAATCATCGATGATCAATCATCAGTTGTCAATCTTCCCTCGTCAATCATCAAACATCTATCATCAATCATCAATCATCGATCATCAATCATCAATCGTCAATCATCAATCATCAATCATTAATCATCAATCATCAATCATCAATCATCAAGCTTCAAGCATCAATCACAAATCATCAATGATCAATCATCAATCATCAATTATCAATCCTCAATCATCAATCATCAATCATCAGTCATCAATCATCAATCATCAAACATCAATCACCAATCATCAATCATCAATCATCAATCATCAATCATTAGTCATCAATCACCAATCATCAACCATCAGTCATCAATCATCAATCATCAATCATTAAACATCAATCATCAATCATCAATCATCAATCATCGATCATCAATCATCAATCGTCAATCATCAATCATCAATCATCAATCATCAAGATTCAAGCATTAATCACAAATCATCAATGATCAATGATCAATCATCAATCATCAATCATCAATGATCAATTAGCAATCATCAATCATCAAGCATCACTCATCAATCATCAATCATCAATTGTTTATCATCAATCATTAATCATCTATCATCAATCATCAATAATCAATCATCAATCATCAATCACCAATTATCAATCGTCAATAATCAATCATCCATCATAAATCATCAATCATCAATCAACATTCAACAATCATCAATCATCAATCATCAATCATCAATCATCATTAAACTTTCATCAATCATAAATCATCAATCATCAATCATCAATCATCACTCAACAATCAACAATCGTCAATCATCAATCAGTAATCATAAATCATCAATCATTAATCATCAATCATCAATCATCAATCATCAATTATCACTCATCAATCATCGATCGTCAATTATCAAACATCAATCATCAGTCATCAATCATCAATAATAAAGCATCAATAACCAATCCTCAATCATCTACCATCAATCATCAATCATCAATCATCAATCATCAATCATCAATCATCAATCATCTATCATCTATCATCAATCATCAATCATCAATCATCAATCATCAATCATCAATTATCAATCATCAATCATCAATCATCAATCATCAATCATCAATCATAAATCATCAATCATCAATCATCAATCATCACTCCTCAATCATCAATCATCAATCATCAATCATCAATCGTCAATCATCAATCATCAATCATCAATCATCTATCATCAACCATCAATCGTCAATCATCAATCATATATTATCAATCATCAATCATCAATCATCAATGATAAATCATCAATCGTCAATCATCAGTCGTCAATCATCACTTTGCAATCAGCAATCATCAATCATCAATCACCAACCATCAATCATCAATCATCAATTATCAATCGAAAATCATCAATCATCAATAAACAATCATCAATCATCTCTCGTCATTCATAAATAATCAGTCATCAATCATCACTCTGCAATCAGCAATCAAAAATCATCAATCATCAATCATCAATCATCAAACATCAATCATCAATCGTCAATCATCAATCATCAATCATCAATCCTCAATCCTTAATCATCAACCATCAATCATCAGTCATCGATCATCAATCATAAATCATCAATCATCAATCATTAATCATCAATCATCAATCATCAATCATCAATCATTAATCATCAATCATCAATCATCAATCATCAATCATCAACCATCAATTATCAATCATCAATCATCAATCATCAATCATCAATCATCAATCATAAATCATCAATCATCAATCATCAATCATCAGTCATCAATCATTAATCATCAATCATCAACCATCAATCATCAATCATCAATCATAAATTATCAATCATAAATCATCAATCTTCAATAAATCATCGTCAATCATCTCTCCTCAATCATCAATCATCAGTCATCAATCATCAATCTGCATTCAGCAATCAAAGATCAGCAATGATCAATCATGAATCATCAACCATCAATCATCAATCATCAATCATCAATCATCAATCATCAATCATCAATCATCAATCATCAATCATCAATCATCAATCATTAATCATCAGTCATCAATCATCACTCTGCAGTCAGCAATCAACAATAATCAATTATCAATCATCAATCATTAATCATCAATCATCAATCATCAATCATCAATCATCAATTATCAATCATCAATGATCAAACATCAATCATCAATCATAAATCATCAATCATCAAACATCAATCATCAGTCATCAATCATCAATCATCAATCATCAATCATCAATCATCAATTATCAATCATCAATTATTAATGATCAATCATCAATCATCTATCATCAATCATCAATCATCAATCATCAATCATCAATCATCAATCATCAATCATCAATCATCAATTAACAATTATCAATCATCAATCATCAAACATAAATCATCAATCATCAATCATCAATCATCAATCACCAATCATCAACCATCAATCATCAATTATCAATCATCTCTCATCAATCATCAATCATCAGCCATCAATCATCACTCTGCAATCAGCAATCAGCAATCAACAATTATCAATCATCAATCATCAATCATCAATCATCAATCATCAATCATCAATCATCAATCATCAATCATCAATCATCAATCATCAATCATCAATCATCAATCATCAATCATCAATCATCACTCATCAATCATCAATAATCAATCATCAATCATCAATCATCAATCATCAATCATCAATCATCAATCATCAATCATCAATCATTAATCATCAATCATCAATCATCAATCATCAATCATCAATCATCAATCATCAATCATCAATCACCAATCATCAATCATCAATCATCAATCATCAATAATCAATAATCAATCATCAATCATCAATCATCAATCATCAATCATCAATCATCAATCATCAATCATCAATCATCAATAATCAATCATCAATCATCAATCATCAATTTTCAATCATCAATCACAAATCAGCAATCATCAATCATCAATCGTCAATCATCAATCAGCATTTCTCAATCATTAATCACCAACCATCAATCATCAGTCATCTATCATCAATCATCAATCATCACATATCAATCATCAATAATCAATCATCAATCATCAATCATCAATCATAAATCATTAATCATCAATCATCAATCATCAATCATCAAACATCAATCATCAATCATCAATCATCAATCATAAATCATCAATTATCAATTATCAATTATTAAACATCAATCATCAATCATCAATCATCAATCAGCAATCATCAATCATCAATCATCAATCATCAATCATCAATCATCAATCATCAATCATCAATCATCAATCATCAATCTTCAATCATCAATCATCAATCATCAATCATAAATCATCAATCATTAATCATCAATACTCAATCATCCATCATCAATCATCAATCATCAGTCATCTATCATCAATCATCAATCTTCAGCAATCAATCATCACTCTGCAATCAGTAATCAACAATCATCAATTAACAATCATCAATCATCAATCATCAATCATCAATCCTCTATCATCAATCATCAATCATCACTCATCAATCATCAATCATGAATCATCAATCATCAATCACCAATCATCAATCATCAAGAATCAATCATCAAGCATCAATCATCAATCATCAATCATCGATCATAAAGCATCAGTTATCAATCATAATTCATCAATCATCAATCATTAATCATCAATCATAAATCATCAATCATCAATCATCAATCATCAATCATCAATCATCAATCATCAATCATCAATCATCAATCATCAGTCATCAATCATCATTCTGCAATCAGCAATCATCAATCTTCAATCATAAATCATCAACCATCAATCATCAATCATCAATTATCAATCATAAATCATCAATCATCAATAGGCAATCATCAACCATCTCTCATCAATCATCAATCATCAATCATTAATCATCAATCATAAATCATCAATCATCTCTCATCAATCATCAATGATCAGTCATCAATCATCAATCAGCAATCAAAAATCATCAATCATCAATCATCAATCATCAATCATCAATCATCAATCATCAATCATCAATCGTCAATCATCAATCATCAATCCTCAATCATCAATCATCAACCATCAATCATCAGTCACCTACCATCAATCATCAATCGTCAATCATCAATCATCAATCCTCAATCATTAATCATCAACCATCAATCATCAGTCATCTATCATCAATCATCAATCATCAATCATCAATCATCAATCAATAATCATCAATCATCAATCATCAATCATCAATTATCAATAATCAATCATCAATCATCAATCATCAATCATCAATCATCATTCATCAATCATCAGTCATCTATCATCAATCATCAACCATTATACACCAATCATCAATCATCAAACACCAATCATCAATCATCAATTATCAATCATAAATCATCAATCATCAATCATCAATCAACAATTATCAATCATCGCTCATCAATCATCAACTATCAGTCATCAATCATCAATCATCAATAATCAATCGTCAATCATGAATCATCAATCATCAATTATCAATCATCAATCATTAATCATCAATCAGCAATCATCAATCATCAATCAGCAATTATCAATCATCAATCACCTATATTCAATCATCAATCATTACTCATCAATCATCAGTCATCAATCATTAATCATCAATCATCAATCATCAATCATCAATCATCAATAATCAATCACCTATAATCAATCATCAATCATTACTCATCAATCATCAGTCATCAATCATTAATCATCAATCATCAATCATCAATCATCAATCATCAATCATCAATCATCAATCATCAATCATCAATCATCAATCATCCATCATCAATCATCAATCATCAATCATCAATCATCAATCATTAATCATCAATCATCAATCATCAATTATCAATAATCAATCATCAATCATCAATCATCAATCATCAATCATCAGTCATCAATCATCAATCATCTATCATCAATCATCAACCATTATACACCAATCATCAATCATCAAACATTAATCATCAATCATCAATTATCAATCATGAATCATCAATCATCAATCAACAATCATCAATCATCTCTCATCAATCATCAACTATCAGTCATCAATCATCAATCATCAATAATCAATCGTCAATCATCAATCATCAATCATCAATTATCAATCATCAATCATTAATCATCAATCAGCAATCATCAATCATCAATCAGCAATTATCAATCACCTATATTCAATCATCAATCATTACTCATCAATCATCAGTCATCAATCATTAATCATCAATCATCAATCATCAATCATCAATCATCAATCATCAACCTTCAATCATCAATCATCAATCATCAATCATCAATCATCAATCATCAATCATCAATCATCAATCATCAATCATCAATCATCCATCATCAATCATTAATCATCAATCATCAATCATCAATCATCAATCATCAATCATCAATCATCAATCATCAATCATCAATCATCAATCATCAATCATCAATCATCAATCTTCAATAATCAATCATCGATCATCAATCATCAATCATCAATCATGAATCATCAATCATCAATCATCAATCAGCAATCATCCATCATGAATCATCAATCATCAATCATCACTCACGAAACATCAAAGATCAATAATCAATAATCAATCATCAATCATCAATCATCAATTAGCATTCATCAATAATCAATCATAAATCAGCAATAACCAATCATCAATCATCAATGATGATTGATCATCATCAATCATCAATCATCAATCATCAATCATCATTCATCAACCATCAATCATCAATCCTCAATCATCAATCACCAATCATCAATCATTAGTCATCAATCAACAATCATCAATCAACAGTCTTCTATCATCAATCATCAATCATCAATCATTAAACATCAATCATCAATCATCAATCATCAATCATCGATCATCAATCATCAATCGTCAATCATCAATCATCAATCATCAATCATCAATCATCAATCATCAATCATCAAGATTCAAGCATCAATCACAAATCATCAATCATCAACCATTAATCATCAATCATCAATCATCAATCATCAACCATCAATCATCAATCATCAATTATCAATCATAAATCATCAATCATCAATCATCAATCAACAATCATCAATCATCTCTCATCAATCATCAATCATCAATCATCAGTCATCAATCATCAATCATCAATCATCAATCATCTCTCATCAATCATCAATCATCAGTCATCAATCATCAATCATCAATCATCAATCATCAATCATCAATCATCAATCATCAATCATCAATCATCAATAATCAATCATCAATCATCAATCATCAATCATCAATCATCAATCATCAATCATCAATCATCAATCATCAATCATCAATCATCAATCATCAATCATCAATCATCAAACGTCAATCATCAGTCATCAATCATCAATAATCAATCATCAATCATCAATCATCAATCATCAATCATCAATCATCAATTATCAATCATCAATTATCAATCATCAATCATCAATCATCGATCATCAATCATCAATCGTCAATCATCAATCATCAATCATCAATCATCAATCATCAATCATCAAGATTCAAGCATCAATTAAAAATCATCAATCATCAACCATTAATTATCAATCATCAATCATCAACCATCAATCATCAATCATCAATTATATATCATAAATCATCAATCATCAATCATCAATAATCAATCATCAATCATCAATCATCAATCATCAATCATCAATCATCAATCATCAATCATCAATCATCAATCATCAATCATCAAGCATCAATCATCAATCATCAATCATCAATCATCAATCATCAATCATCAATCATCAATTATCAATCATCAATCATCAATCATCAATCATCAATCATCAATCATCAATCATCAATCATCAATCATCAATCATCAATCATCAATCATCAATCATCAATCACCAATCATCAATCATCAATCATCAATCATTAACCATCAATCATTAATCATCAATAACCAATCATCAATCATCAATCATAAATCATCAATTAGCAATCATCAATCATCAATCATCCATCATCAATCATCAATCAACAGTCACCAATCATCCATCATCAATTATCAATCATCAATCATCAATCATTTATCATCAATCATCAATCACCAATCATAAATCATCAATCATCAATCATCAATCATCAATCATCAATCATCAATCATCAATCATCAATCATCAACCATCAATCATCAATCATCAATCATCAATCACCAATAATCAACCATCAATCATCAATCATCAATCATCAATCATGAATCATAAATCATCAATCATTAGACATGAAGCATCAGTCATCAACCACAAATAATCAATGATCAATCATCAATTATTAATTAGCAATCATCAATCGTCAATCATCAATCATCAATCATCAATCAATAATGAACAATCATAAATCATCAATCATTAATTAGCAATCATCAATCATCAATCATTAATCAACAATCATCAATTATCGATCAACAAATATCAATCATCAATCATCAATCATCAATCATCAATCATCAATCATCAATCATCAAGCATCAATCATCAATCATCAATCATCAATAATCAATCATCAATCATCTTTCAGCAACCATCAATCATAAATCATCAATCATCAATCATCAATCATCAATCATCAATCATCAATCATCAATCATCAATCATCAATCATCAATCATCAATCATCAATCATCAATCATCAATCATCAATCATCAATCGTCAATCATCAATCGTCAATCATCAATCATCAATCATCAATCATCAATCATCAATCATCAATCATCAATCATTAGACATCAATCATCAATCATCAATCATCGATCATCAATCATCAATCATCAATCGTCAATCATCAATCATCAATCATCAAGATTCAAGCATCAATCACAAATCATCAATCATCAATCATCAATCATCAATCATCAAGATTCAAGCATCAATCACAAATCATCAATCATCAACCATTAATCATCAATCATCAATCATCAACCATCAATCATCAATTATCAATCATAAATCATCAATCATCAATCAACAATCGTCAATCATCTCTCATCAATCATCAATCATCAGTCATCAATCATCAATCATCAATCATCAATCATCAATCATCAATCATTAATCATCAATCATCAATCATCAATCATCAATCAGCAATCATCAATCATCAATCATCAATCATCAATCATCAATCATCAATCATCAATCATCAATCATCAATCATCAATCATCAATCATCAATCATCAATCATCAATCATCAATAATCAATTATCAATCATCAATCATAAATCATTAGTCATCAATCGTCAATTATCAATCATCAATCATCAAACATCAATCATCAGTCATCAATCATCAATCATCAATCATAAATCATCAATCATCAATCATCAATCCTCAATCATCAATCATCAATCATCAATCATCAATCATCAATTATCAATTATCAATTATCAATTATCAATCATCAATCATCAATCATCAATCATCAATAAACAATAATCAATCATCAGTCATCAATCATCAATCATCAATCATCAATCATCAATCACCAATCATCAGTCATCAATCATCACTCTGCAATCATCAATCATCAATCATCAATCACCAATCATCAATCATCAATCATCAATTATCAATTTTCAATCATCAATCATCAATCATCAATCATCACTCATCAATCGTCAATCATCAATCATCAATCATCAATCATCAATCATTAAACATCAATCATCAATCATCAATCATCGATCATCAATCATCAATCGTCAATCATCCATCGTCAATCATCAATCATCAACCATCAATCCTCAATCATCAATCACAATTCATCAATTATCAACCATTAATCATCAATCATCAACCATCAATCATCAATCATCAATTATCAATCATAAATCATCAATCATCAATCAACAATCATCAATCATCAATCATCAATCATCAGTCATAAATCATTAGTCATCAACCGTCAATCATCAATCATCAATCCTCAAACATCAATCATCAATCATCAATCATCAATCATCAATCATCAATCATCAATCATCAATCATTAATCATCAATCATCAATCATTAATCATCTATCATCAATCAGCAATCATCAATCATCATTCATGAAGCATCAATCATCAATCACAAATCATCAAAGATCAATAATAAATCATCAATCATCAATCATCAGTAATCAATCAACAATTAGCATTCATTAGTAATCAATCATTAATCAGCAATAACCAATCATCAATCATCAATGATGATTGATCATCTTCAATCATCAATCGTCTATCATCAATCATCAATCATCAATCATCAATCATCAATCATCAATTCTCAATCATCATTAATCAATCATCAATCATCGATCATCAATCATCAATCATCAATCATCAATCATCAATCATCAATCATCAATCATCAATCATCAATCATCATTCATCAATCACCAATCATCAATCATCAATCATCAATCATCAATCATCAATCATCAATTATCAATCATCAATCAGCAATCATCAATCATCAATCATCAATCATCAATCATCAATCATCAATCATCAATCATCAATCATCAATCATCAATCATCAATTATGAATCATCAATCATCAATCATCAATCATCAATCATCAATCATAAATCATCAATAATCAATCATCAATCATCAATCATCAATCATCAATCATCAATTTACAATCATCAACCATCAATCATCAATTATCAATCATCTCTCATCAATCATCAATCATCAGCCATCAATCATCACTCTGCAATCAGCAATCAACAATCATCAATCATCAATCATCAATCATCAATCATCAATATTCAATCATCAATCATCCATCATCAATCATCAATCTTTAATCATCAATCATCAATCATCAATCATCAATCATCAATCACCAATCATCAATCATCAATCATCAATCATCAATCATCAATCATCAATCATCAATCATCAATCATCAATCATCAATCATCAATCATCAATCATCCATCATCAATAATCAATAATCAATCATCAATCATCAATCATCAATCATCAATCATCAATTATCAATCATCAATCAGCAATCATCAATCATCAATAATCAATCATCAATCATCAATCATCAATCATCAATCATCAATCATCAATCATCAATCATCAATCATCAATTATCAATCATCAATCATCAATCATCAATCATCAATCATCAATCATAAATCATCAATAATCAATCATCAATCATCAATCATCAATCATCAATTTACAATCATCAATCATCAACCATCAATCATCAATTATCAATCATCTCTTATCTATCATCAATCATCAGCCATCAATCATCACTCTGCAATCAGCAATCAGCAATCAACAATCATCAAACATCAATCATCAATCATCAATATTCAATCATCAATCATCAATCATCAATCATCAATCATTAATCATCAATCATCAATCATCAATCATCAATCATCAATCACCAATCATCAATCATCAATCATCAATCATCAATCATCAATCATCAATCATCAATCATCAATCATCAATCATCAATCATCAATCATCAATCATCAATCATCAATTATCAATCATCAATCATCAATCATCAATCATCAATCATAAATCATCAATAATCAATCATCAATCATCAATCATCAATCATCAATTTACAATCATCAATCATCAACCATCAATCATCAATTATCAATCATCTCTCATCAATCATCAATCATCAGCCATCAATCATCACTCTGCAATCAGCAATCAACAATCATCAATCATCAATCATCAATCATCAATCATCAATATTCAATCAACAATCATCAATCATCAATCATCAATCATCAATATTCAATCATCAATCATCAATCATCAATCATCAATCATCAATTCTCAATCATCGTTAATCAATCATCAATCATCAATCATCAATCATCAATCATCAATCATCAATCATCAATCATCATTCATCAATCACCAATCATCAATCATCAATCATCAATCATCAATCATCAATCATCAATCATCAAATATCAATCATCAATCAGCATTCATCAATCATCAATCATCAATCATCAATCATCAATCATCAATCATAAATCATCAATAATCAATCATCAATCATCAATCATCAATCATTAATCATCAATCATCAATCATCAATTTACAATCATCAATCATCAACCATCAATCATCAATTATCAATCATCTCTCATCAATCATCAATCATCAGCCATCAATCATCACTCTGCAATCAGCAATCAACAATCATCAATCATCAATCATCAATCATCAAAATTCAATCATCAATCATCAATCATCAATCATCAATCATTAATCATCAATCATCAATCATCAATCATCAATCATCAATCACCAATCATCAATCATCAATCATCAATCATCAATCATTAATCATCTATCATCAATCAGCAATCATCAATCATCATTCATGAAGCATCAATCATCAATCACAAATCATCAAAGATCAATAATAAATCATCAATCATCAATCATCAGTAATCAATCATCTATTAGCATTCATTAGTAATCAATCATTAATCAGCAATAACCAATCATCAATCATCAATGATGATTGATCATATTCAACCATCAATCGTCTATCATCAATCATCAATCATCAATCATCAATCATCAATCATCAATCATCAATTCTCAATCATCATTAATCAATCATCAATCATCAATCATCAATCATCAATCATCAATCATCAATCATCAATCATCAATCATCAATCATCATTCATCAATCACCAATCATCAATCATCAATCATCAATCATCAATCATCAATCATCAATTATCAATCATCAATCATCGATCATCGATCATCAATCATCAATCATCAATCAACAATCATCAATCATCAATCATCAATCATCAATTATCAATCATCATTCATCAATCATCAATCATCAATCATAAATCATCAATAATCAATCATCAATCATCAATCATCAATCATCAATTTACAATCATCAATCATCAACCATCAATCATCAATTATCAATCATCTCTCATCAATCATCAATCATCAGCCATCAATCATCACTCTGCAATCAGCAATCAACAATCATCAACCATCAATCATCAGTCATCTATCATCAATCATCAATCATCACTCATCAATCATCAATAATCAATCATTAATCATCAATCATAAATCATTAATCATCAATCATCAATCATCAATCATCAATCATCAACCATCAATCATCAGTCATCTATCATCAATCATCAATCATCAATCATCAATCATCAATCATCAATCATTAATCATCAATCATCAATCATCAGTTATCAATATTCAATCATCAATCATCAATCATCAATCCTAAATCATTAGTCATCAACCCTCAATCATCAATCATCAATCATCAAACATCAATCATCAATCATCAATCATCAATCATCAATCATCAATCATCAATCATCAATCATAAATCATCAAAACAATTATCAAACATCAATCATCAATCATCAATCAGCAATCATCAATTATCAATCATCAATCATCAATCATCAATCATCAATCATCAATCATCAATCATCAATCATCAATCATCAATCATCAATCATCAATCATCAATCATTAATCATCAATACTCAAACATCCATCATCAATCATCAATCATCAGACATCTATCATCAATCATCAATCTTCAGTAATCAATCATCACTCTGCAATCAGCAATCAACAATAATCAATTAACAATCATCAGTCGTCAATCATCAATCATCAATCATCAATCATCAATCATCGATCATAAATCATCAATCATCAATCATCAATCATAAATCATCAAAACAATTATCAAACATCAATCATCAATCATCAATCAGCAATCATCAATTATCAATCATCAATCATCAATCACCAATCATCAATCATCAATCATCAATCATCAATCATCAATCATCAATCATCAATCATCAATCATCAATCATCAATCATCAATTATCAATCATCAATCATCAATCATCAATCATCAATCATCAATCATCAATCATCAATCATCAATCATCAATCATCAATCATCAATCATCAATCATCAATCATCAATCATTAATCATCAATACTCAATCATCAATCATCAATCATCAATCATCAATCATCGATCATAAATCATCAATTATCAATCATAATTCATCAATCATCAATCATCAATCATCAATCATCAATCATAAATCATCAATCATCAATCATCAATCATCAGTCATCAATCATCATTCTGCAATCAGCAATCATCAATCATCAATCATAAATCATCAACCATCAATCATCAATCATCAATCATCAATTATCAATCATAAATCATCAATCATCAATAAGCAATCATCAACCATCTCTCATCAATCATCAATCATCAATCATCAATCAGCAATCAAAAATCATCAATCATCAATCATCAATCATCAATCATCCATCGTCAATCATCAATCATCAATCCTCAATCATCAATCATCAACCATCAATCATCAATCATCAGTCATCAATCATCAATCATTAATCATCAATCATCAATCCTCAATCATTAATCATCAACCATCAATCATCAGTCATCTATCATCAATCATCAATCATCAATCATCAATCATCAATCATCAATCATTAATCATCAATCATCAATCATCAGTTATCAATATTCAATCATCAATCATCAATCATCAATCCTAAATCATTAGTCATCAACCCTCAATCATCAATCATCAATCATCAAACATCAATCATCAATCATCAATCATCAATCATCAATCATCAATAATCAATCATCAATCATCAATCATCAATCATCAATCATCAATCATCAATCATCAGTCATCTATCATCAATCATCAACCATTATACACCAAACATTAATCATCAATCACCAATTATCAATCATTAATCATCAATCATCAATCATCAATCATCAATCATCAATCATCAATCATCAATCATCAATCATCAATCATCAATCATCAATCATCAATCATCAATCATCAATCATCAATCATCAATCATCAATCATCAATCATCAATCATCAATCATCAATCATCAATAATCAATAATCAATCATCAATCATCAATCCTAAATCATTAGTCATCAACCCTCAATCATCAATCATCAATCATCAATCATCAAACATCAATCATCAATCATCAATCATCAATCATCAATCATCAATAATCAATCATCAATCATCAATCATCAATCATCAATCATCAATCATTAATCATCAATCATCAATCATCAATCATTAATCATCAATCATCAATCATCAATCATCATTCATGAAGCATCAATCATCAATCACAAATCATCAAAGATCAATAATCAATCATCAATAATCAATCATCAGTAATCAATCATCAATTAGCATTCATTAGTAATCAATCATTAATCAGCAATAACCAATCATCAATCATCTATGATGATTGATCATCTTCAGTCATCAATCGTCTATCATCAATCATCAATCATCAATCATCAATCATTAATCATCAATCATCAATCAGCAATCATCAATCATCAATCATCAATCATCAATCATCAATCATCAATCATCAATCATCAATCATCAATCATCAATCATCAATCATCAATCATCAATTATCAATCATCAATCATCAATCATCAATCATAAATCATCAATAATCAATCATCAATCATCAATCATCAATCATCAACCATCAATCATCAATTATTAATCATCTCTCATGAATCATCAATCATCAGCCATCAATCATCACTCTGCAATCAGCAATCAACAAACATCAATCATCAATCATCAATCATCAATCATCAATCATCAATCATCAATTATCAATCATCAATCATCAATCATCAATCATCAATCATCAATCAGCATTTCTCAATCATTAATCATCAACCATCAATCATCAGTCATCTATCATCAATCATCAATCATCACTCATCAATCATCAATAATCAATCATTAATCATCAATCATAAATCATTAATCATCAATCATCAATCATCAATCATCAATCATCAAACATCAATCATCAATCATCAATCATCAATCATCAATCATAAATCATCAATTATCAATTATCAAACATCAATCATCAATCATCAATCATCAATCAGCAATCATCAATCATCAATCATCAATCATCAATCATCAATCATCAATCATCATTCATCAATCACCAATCATCAATCATCAATCATCAATCATCAATCATCAATCATCAATCAGCAATCATCAATCATCAATCATCAATCATCAATCATCAATCATCAATCATCAATCATCAATCATCAATCATTAATCATCAATCATCAATCATCCATCATCAATCATCAATCATCAATCACCAATCATCAATCATCAATCATCAATCATCAATCATCAATCATCAATCATCAATCATCAATCATCAATCATCAATCATCAATCATCAATCATCAATCATCAATCATCAATCATCAATAATCAATCATCAATCATCAATCATCAATCATCAATTTTCAATCATCAATCATCAATCACAAATCATCAATCATCAATCACCAATCGTCAATCATCAATCAGCATTTCTCAATCATTAATCATCAACCATCAATCATCAGTCATCTATCATCAATCATCAATCACCACTCATCAATCATCAATAATCAATCATTAATCATCAATCATAAATCATTAATCATCAATCATCAATCATCAATCATCAATCATCAAACATCAATCATCAATCATCAATCATCAATCATCAATCATAAATCATCAATTATCAATTATCAAACATAAATCATCAATCATCAATCAGCAATCATCAATCATCAATCATCAATCATCAATCATCAATCATCAATCATCAATCATCAATCATCAATCATCAATCATAAATCATCAATCATTAATCATCAATACTCAATCATCCATCATCAATCATCAATCATCAGTCATCTATCATCAACCATTATACACCAATCATCAATCATCAAACACCAATCATCAATCATCAATTATCAATCATCAATCATCAACCATTATACACCAATCATCAATCATCAATCACCAATCATCAATCATTAATCATCAATCATCAATCATTAATCATCAATCATCAATCATCAATCATCAATCATCAATCATCAATCATCAATCATCAATCATCAATCATCAATCATCAATCATCAATCATCAATCATCAATCATCAATCATCAATCATCAATCATCAATAATCAATCATCAATCATCAATCATCAATCATAAATCATTAGTCATCAACCGTCATTCATCAATCATCAATCATCAATCATCAAACATCAATCAGTAATCATCAATCATCATTCATGAAGCATCAATCATCAATCACAAATCATCAAAGATCAATAATCAATCATCAATCATCAATCATCAGTATTCAATTCAGTATTCAAATCATTAATCATCAATCATCAATCATCAATCATCAATCATCAAACATCAATCATCGATCATCAATCATCAATCATCAATCATCAATCATAAATCATCAATTATCAATTATCAAACATAAATCATCAATCATCAATCAGCAATCATCAATCATCAATCATCAATCATCAATCATCAATCATCAATCATCAATCATCAATCATAAATCATCAATCATTAATCATCAATACTCAATCATCCATCATCAATCATCAATCATCAGTCGTCTATCATCAATCATCAATCTTCAGTAATCAATCATCACTCTGCAATCAGCAATCAACAATCATCAATTAACAATCATCAATCGTCAATCATCAATCATCAATCACCAATCATCAATCATCAATCATCGATCATAAATCATCAATTATCAATCATAATTCATAAATCATCAATCATCAATCATCAATCATCAATCATCAATCATAAATCACCAATCATCAATCATCAATCATCAATCATCAATCATCAATCATCAGTCATCAATCATCATTCTGCAATTAGCAATCATCAATCATCAATCATAAATCATCAACCATCAATCATCAATCATCAATTATCAATCATAATTCATCAATCATCAATAAGCAATCATCAACCATCTCTCATCAATCATCAATCATCAATCATTAATCATCTCTCATAAATCATCAATCATCTCTCATCAATCATCAATCATCAGTCATCAATCATCAATCATCAATCAGCAATCAAAAATCATCAATCATCAATCATCAATCATCAATCATCCTTCGTCAATCATCAATCATCAATCCTCAATCATCAATCATCAACCATCAATCATCAGTCACCTAATATCAATCATCAATCGTCAATCATCAATCATCAATCCTCAATCATTAATCATCAACCATCAATCATCAGTCATTTATCATCAATCATCAATCATCAATCATCAATCATTAATCATTAATCATCAATCATCAATCATCAATTATCAATAATCAATCATCAATCATCAATCATCAGTCATCAATCAGCAGTCATTTATCATCAATCATCAACCATTATACACCAATCATCAATCATCAAACACCAATCATCAATCATCAATTATCAATCATAAATCATCAATCATCAATCAACAATCATCGATCATCTCTCATCAATCATCAATCATCAGTCATCAATCATCAATCATCAATAATCAATCATCAATCATCAATCATCAATCATCAATCATCAATTATCAATCATCAATCATTAATCATCAATCATCAATCATCAATCATCAATCAGCAATCATCAATATTCAATCACATATAATCAATCATCAATCATTACTCATCAATCATCAGTCATCAATCATTAATCATCAATCATCAATCATCAATCATCAATCATCAATCATCAATCATCAATCATCAATCATCCATCATCAATCATCAATCATCAATCATCAATCATCAATCATCAATCATCAATCATCAATCATCAATCATCAATTATCAATCATCAATCATTAATCATCAATCATCAATCAACAATCATCAATCAGCAATCATCAATATTCAATCACAAATAATCAGTCATCAATCATTACTCATCAATCATCAGTCATCAATCATTAATCATCAATCATCAATCATCAATCATCAATCATCAATCATCAATCATCAATCATCCATCATCAATCATCAATCATCAATCATCAATCATCAATTATCAATCATCAATCATCAATCATCAATCATCAATCATCAATTATCAATAATCAATCATCAATCATCAATCATCAATCATCAATCATCAGTCATCAATCATCAGTCATCTATCATCAATCTTCAACCATTATACACCAATCATCAATCATCAAACATCAATCATCAATCATCAAATATCAATCATAAATCATCAATCATCAATCAACAATCATCAATCATCTCTCATCAATCATCAATCATCAGTCATCAATCATCAATCATCGATAATCAATCGTCAATCATCAATCATCAATCATCAATCATCAATCATCAATTATCAATCATCAATCATTAATCATCAATCAGCAATCATCAATCATCAATCAGCAATTATCAATCATCAATCATCAATCACCTATAATCAATCATCAATCATTACTCATCAATTAGCATTCATTAGTAATCAATCATCAATCATCAATCATCAATCATCAATCATCAATCATCAATCTTCAATCATCAATCATTAATCATCAATCATCAATCATCAATCATCAATCATCCATCATCAATCATCAATCATCAATCATCAATCATCAATCATCAATCATCAATCGCAATCATCAATCATCAATTATCAATCATCAATCATCAATCATCAATCACCAATCATGAATCATCAATCATCAATCATCAATCATCAATCATCAATCATCAATCATCAATAATCAATCATCGATCATCAATCATCAATCATGAATCATCAATCATCAATCATCAATCAGCAATCATCAATCATCATTCATGAAGCATCAATCATCAATCACGAACCACCAAAGATCAATAATCAATCATCAATCATCAATCATCAATTAGCATTCATCAATAATCAATCATAAATCAGCAATAACCAATCATCAATCATCAATGATGATTGGTCATCATCAATCATCAATCATCAATCATCAATCATCATTCATCAACCATCAATCATCAATCCTCAATCATCAATCACCAATCATCAATCATCAGTCATCAATCATCAATCATCAATCAACAGTCTTCTATCATCAATCATCAATCATCAATAATCGACCATCAATCATCAATCCTCAAACATCAATCATCAATAATCAATCGTCAATCATCAATCATCAGTCATCAATCATCAATCATCTATCATCAATCATCAATCATCAATCATCAACCATTAATCATTTATCATCAATCATCAACCATCAATCATCAATCATCAATTATCAATTATAAATCATCAATCATCAATCAACAATCATCAATCATCAATCATCAATCATTAATCATCAATCATCAATCATCAATCATCAATCATCAATCAGCAATCATCAACCATGAATCATCAATCACCAATAATCAATCATCAATCATTACTCATCAATCATCAATCATCAGTCATCAATCATTAATTATCAATCATCAATCATCAATCAACAAGCATCAATCATCAATCATCAATCATCACTCATCAATCATCAATCATCAATCATCAATCGTAAATAATCAATCATCAATCATCAATCATCAATCATCAATCATCAATCATCAATCATCAATCATCAAACATTAATATTAAATCATCAATCATCAATCATTAATCATTAATCATCAATCATCAATCAGCAATCATCAATCATCATTCATGAAGCATCAATTATCAATCACAAATCATCAATGATCAATAATCAATCATCAATCATCAATCATCAATCATCAATCATCAATTAGCATTCATCAGTAATCAATCATAAATCAGCAACAACCAATCATCAGTCACCAATGATGATTGATCATCTTCAATCATCAATCATCAATCATCAATCATCAATCATCAATCATCAATCATCAATCATCAATCATCAATCATCAATCATCAATCATCAATCATCAATCATCAATCATCAATTCTCAATCATCAATTATCAATCATCAATCATCAATCATCAATCATCAATCATCAATCATCAATAATCAATCATCAATCATCAATCATCAATCATCAATCATCAATCATCAATCATCAATCATCAATCATCAATCATCAATCATCAATCATCAATCATCAATCATCAATCATCAATCATCAATCATCTATCATCAATCATCAATCATCAATCATCAATCATCAATCATCAATCACCAATCATTAATAATCAATCATCAATCATCAATCATCAATCATCAATCATCAATCATCAATCATCAATTATCAATCATCAATCATCAATCATAAATCATCAATCATCAATCATCAATCATCAATCATTAACCATCAATCATCAATTATCAATCATGTCTCATCAATCATCAATCATCAGTCATCAATCATCAGTCATCAATCATCACTCTGCAATCAGCAATGAACAATCATAAATCATATATCATCAACCATCAATCATCAATCATCAATCATCAATCATCAATCATCAATCATCAATCATCAATCATCAATCATCAATCATCAATCATCAATCATCAATCATCAATCATCAATCATCAATCATCAATCATCAATAATCAATCATCAATTATCAATCATCAATCATCAATAATCAATCATCAATCATCAATCATCAATCATCAATCATCAATCATCAATCATCAATCATCAATCATCAATCATCAATCATCAATCATCAATCATCAATCATCAATCATCAATCATCAATCATCAATCATCAATCATCAATCATCAATCATCAATCATCAATCATCAATCATCAATCATCAATCATCAATCATCAATCATCAATCATCAATCATCAATCATCAATTATCAATCATCAATCATCAATCATCAATCATCAATCATCAATCATCAATCATCAATCATCAATCATCAATCATCAATCATCAATCATCAATCATCAATCATCAATCATCAATCATCAATCATCAATCATCAATCATCAATCATCAATCATCAATCATGAATCATCAATCATCAATCATCAATCATCAATCATCAATCATCAATCATCAATCATCAATAATCAATCATCAATCATCAATCATCAATCATCAATCATGAATCATCAATCATCAATCATCAATCAGCAATCATCAATCATCATTCATGAAGCATCAATCATCAATCACGAACCATCAAAGATCAATAATCAATCATCAATCATCAATTAGCATTCATCAATAATCAATCATAAATCAGCAATAACCAATCATCAATCATCAATGATGATTGATCATCATCAATCATTATTCATCAATCATCAATCATCAATCATCATTCATCAACCATCAATCATCAATCCTCAATCATCAATCACCAATCATCAATCATCAGTCATCAATCATCAATCATCAATCAACAGTCTTCTATCATCAATCATCAATCATCACTCATCAATCATCAATCATCAATCATCAATCATCAATCATCACTCATTAACCATCAATCATCAATTATCAATCATCTCTCATCAATCATCAATCATCAGTCATCAATCATCACTCTGCAATCAGCAATGAACAATCATCAATCATCAATCATCAATCATCAATAATCAATCATCAAGCATCAATCATAAATCATTAGTCATCAACCGTCAATCATCAATCATGAATCATCAATCATCAAACATCAATCATCAATCATCAATCATCAATCATCAATCATCAATCATCAATCATCAATCATCAATCATCAATCATCAATCATCAATCATCAATCATCAATCATCAATCATCAATCATTAATCATCAATCATCAATCATCAATAATCAATCATCAATCATCAATCTTCAATCATCAATAATCAATCATCAATCATCAATCATCAATCATCAATCATCAATCATCAATCATTAATCATTAATCATCAATCATCAATCAGCAATCATCAATCATCATTCATGAATCATCAATCATCAATCACAAATCATCAAAGATCAATAATCAATCATCAGTAATCAATCATCAATTAGCATTCATTAGTAATCAATCATTAATCAGCAATAAGCAATCATCAATCATCAATGATGATTGATCATCTTCAATCACCAATCGTCTATCATCAATCATCAATCATCAATAATCAATCATCAATCATCAATCATCAATCATCACTCATCAATCATCAATCATCAATCATCAATCATCAATCATCAATCATCAATCATCAATCATCAATCATCAATCATCAATCATAAATCATCAATCATCAATCATCAATCATCAATCATCAATCATCAATCATCAATCATCCATTATCAATCATCAATCATCAATCATCAATCATAAATCATCAATAATCAATCATCAATCATCAATCATCAATCATCAATCATCAACCATCAGTCATCAATTATCAATCATCTCTCATCAATCATCAACAATCAGCCATCAGTCATCACTCTGCAATCAGCAATCAACAATCATCAATCATCAATCATCAATCATCAATCATAAATCATCAATCATCAATCATCAATCATCAATCATCAATCATCAATCATCAATCATCAATCATCAATCATCAATCATCATTCATCAATCACCAATCATCAATCATCAATCATCAATCATCAATCATCAATCAGCAATCATCAATCATCAATCATCAATCATCAATCATCAATCATCAATCATCAATCATCAATCATCAATCATCAATTATCAATCATCAATCATCAATCATAAATCATCAATAATCAATCATCAATCATCAATCATCAATCATCAATCATCAATGATCAGTCATCAATTATCAATCATCTCTCATCAATCATCAATCATCAGCCATCAGTCATCACTCTGCAATCAGCAATCAACAATCATCAATCATCAATCATCAATCATCAATCATCAATCATCAATCATCAATCATCAAACATCAATCATCAATCATCAATCATCAATCATCAATCATCAATCATCAATCATCAATCATCAATCATCAATCATCAATCATTAATCATCAATCATCAATCATCAATCATCAATCATCAATCATCAATCACCAATCATCAATCATCAATCATCAATCATCAATCATCAATCATCAATCATCAATCATCAATCATCAATCATCAATCATCAATAATCAATCATCAATCATCAATCATCAATTTTCAATCATCAATCATCAATCATCAATCATCAATCATCAATCATCAATCATCAATCTTCAATCATCAATCATCAATCATCAATCATCAATCATCAATCATCCATCATCAATCATCAATCATCAATCATCAATCATCAATTATCAATCATCAATCATCAATCATCAATCATCAATCATTAATCATCAATCATCAATCATCAATTATCAATCATGAATCATCAATCATCAATCATCAATCATCAATCATCAATCATCAATCATCAATAATCAATCATCAATCATCAATCATCAATCATCAATCATCAATCATCAATCATCAATCATCAATCATCAATCATCAATCATCAATCAGCAATCATCAATCATCATTCATGAAGCATCAATCATCAATCATGAATCATCAATCATCAATCATCAATCATCAATCATCCATCATCAATCATCAATCATCAATCATCAATCATCAATCATCAATCATCAATCATCAATCATCAATCATCAATCATCAATCATCAATCATCAATCATCAATCATCTGTCAACAATCATCAATCAGCAATCATCAATCATCAATCATCAATCATCAATCAACAATCATCAATCATCAATCATCAATCATCAATCATCAATCATCAATCATCAATCATCAATCATCAATCATCAATCACCAATCACCAATCATCCATCACCAATCATCAATCATCAATCATCAATCCTCAATCAGCAATCATCAATCATCGATTATCAAATATGAATCATCAACAATCAATCATCAATCATCAATCATCAATGGTCAATGATCAATGATCAATCATCAATTATCAATCATCAATCATCAATCATCAATCATAAATCATCAATCATCAATCATCAATCATCAATCATTAACCATCAATCATCAATTATCAATCATCTCTCATCAATCATCAATCATCAGTCATCACTCTGCAATCAGCAATGAACAATCATCAATCATCAATCATCAATCATCAATCATCAATCATCAATAATCAATAATCAATCATCAATCATCAATCAGCAATCATCAATCATCAATCATCAATCATCAATCATCAATCATCAATCATCAATCATCAATCATCAATCGACAATCATCAATCATCAATCATCAATCATCAATCATCAATCATCAATCATCAATCATCAATCATCAATCATCAATCATCAATCATCAATCATCAATAATCAATAATCAATAATCAATCATCAATCATAAATCATTAGTCATCAACCGTCAATCATCAATCATCAATCACCAAACATCAATCATCAATCATCAATCATCAATCATCAATCATCAATCATCAATCATCAATCATCAATCATCAATCATCAATCATCAATCATCAATCATCAATCATCAATCATCAATCATCAATCATCAATCATCAATCATCAATCATCAATCATCAATCATCAATCATCAATCATCAATAATCAATCATCAATCATCAATCATCAATCATCAATCATCAATCATCAATCATCAATCATCAATCATTAATCATCAATCATCAATCAGCAATCATCAATCATCATTCATGAAGCATCAATCATCAATCACAAATCATCAAAGATCAATAATCAATCATCAATCATCAATCATCAGTAATCAATCATCAATTAGCATTCATTAGTAATCAATCATTAATCAGCAATAACCAATCATCAATCATCAATGATGATTGATCATCTTCAATCATCAATCATCTATCATCAATCATCAATCATCAATCATCAATCATCAATCATCAATCATCAATCATCAATCATCAATTCTCAATCATCAATAATCAATCATCAATCATCAATCATCAATCATCATTCATCAATCATCAATCATCAATCATCAATCATCAATCATCAATCATCATTCATCAATCACCAATCATCAATCATCAATCATCAATCATCAATCATCAATCATCAATCAGCAATCATCAATCATCAATAATCAATCATCAATCATCAATCATCAATCATCAATCATCAATCATCAATTATCAATCATCAATCATCAATCATTAATCATCAATCAGCAGTGATCAACCATCAATCAGCAATTATCAATCATCAATCATCAATCACCTATAATCAATCATCAATCATTACTCATCAATCATCAGTCATCAATCATTAATCATCAATCATCAATCATCAATCATCAATCATCAATCATCAATCATCAATCTTCAATCATCAATCATCAATCATCAATCATCAATCATCAATCATCCATTACCAATCATCAATCATCAATCATCAATCATCAATCATCAATCATCAATCATCAATCATCAATCATCAATCATCAATCATCAATCGTCAATCATCAATCATCAATCATCAATCATCAATCATCAATCATCAATCATCAATCATCAATTATCAATCATCAATCATCAATAATCAATCATCAATCATCAATCCTCATTCATCAATCATCAATCATCAATCATCAATCAGCAATCATCAATCATCATTCATGAAGCATCAATCATCAATCATTAATCATCAATCATCAATCATCAATCATCAATCATCAATCATCAATCATCAATCATCAATCATCAATCAGCAATCATCAATCATCAATCATCAATCATCAATCAACAATCATCAATCATCAATCATCAATCATCAATCATCAATCATCAATCATCAATCATCAATCATCAATCATCAATCATCAATCATCAATCATCAATCATCAATCACCAATCACCAATCACCAATCATCCATCACCAATCATCAATCATCAATCATCAATCCTCAATCAGCAATCATCAATCATCGATTATCAAATATGAATCATCAACAATCAATCATCAATCATCAATCATCAATGGTCAATGATCAATGATCAATCATCAATTATCAATCATCAATCATCGATCATCAATCATAAATCATCAATCATCAATCATCAATCATCAATCATTAACCATCAATCATCAATTATCAATCATCTCTCATCAATCATCAATCATCAGTCATCACTCTGCAATCAGCAATGAACAATCATCAATCATCAATCATCAATCATCAATCATCAATCATCAATAATCAATAATCAATCATCAATCATCAATCAGCAATCATCAATCATCAATCATCAATCATCAATCATCAATCATCAATCATCAATCATCAATCATCAATCATCAATCATCAATCATCAATCATCAATCATCAATCATCAATCATCAATCATCAATCACCAATCATCAATAATCAATAATCAATAATCAATCATCAATCATCAATCATAAATCATTAGTCATCAACCGTCAATCATCAATCATCAATCACCAAACATCAATCATCAATCATCAATCATCAATCATCAATCATCAATCATCAATCATCAATCATCAATCATCAATCATCAATCATCAATCATCAATCATCAATCATCAATCATCAATCATCAATCATCAATCATCAATCATCAATCATCAATCATCAATCATCAATCATCAATCATCAATCATCAATCATCAATCATCAATAATCAATCATCAATCATCAATCATCAATCATCAATCATCAATCATCAATCATCAATCATCAATCATTAATCATCAATCATCAATCAGCAATCATCAATCATCATTCATGAAGCATCAATCATCAATCACAAATCATCAAAGATCAATAATCAATCATCAATCATCAGTAATCAATCATCAATTAGCATTCATTAGTAATCAATCATTAATCAGCAATAACCAATCATCAATCATCAATGATGATTGATCATCTTCAATCATCAATCATCTATCATCAATCATCAATCATCAATCATCAATCATCAATCATCAATCATCAATTCTCAATCATCAATAATCAATCATCAATCATCAATCATCAATCATCATTCATCAATCATCAATCATCAATCATCAATCATCAATCATCAATCATCATTCATCAATCACCAATCATCAATCATCAATCATCAATCATCAATCATCAATCATCAATCATCAATCATCAATCAGCAATCATCAATCATCAATAATCAATCATCAATCATCAATCATCAATCATCAATCATCAATTATCAATCATCAATCATCAATCATTAATCATCAATCAGCAATGATCAACCATCAATCAGCAATTATCAATCATCAATCATCAATCACCTATAATCAATCATCAATCATTACTCATCAATCATCAGTCATCAATCATTAATCATCAATCATCAATCATCAATCATCAATCATCAATCATCAATCTTCAATCATCAATCATCAATCATCAATCATCAATCATCCATTACCAATCATCAATCATCAATCATCAATCATCAATCATCAATCATCAATCATCAATCATGAATCATCAATCATCAATCGTCAATCATCAATCATCAATCATCAATCATCAATCATCAATCATCAATCATCAATCATCAATCATCAATCATCAATTATCAATCATCAATCATCAATAATCAATCATCAATCATCAATCATCATTCATCAATCATCAATCATCAATCATCAATCATCAATCAGCAATCATCAATCATCATTCATGAAGCATCAATCATCAATCATTAATCATCAATCATCAATCATAAATCATCAATCATCAATCATCAATCATCTGTCATCCATCATCAATCATCAATCATCAATCATCAATCATCAATCATCAATCATCAATCATCAATCATCAATCATCAATCATCAATCATCAATCATCAATCATCAATCATCAATCATCCATCATCAATTATCAATAATCAATGATCAATCATCAATCATCAATCATCAATCATCAATCATCAATCATCAATCATCAATCATCAATTATCAATCGTCAATCATCAATCATCAATCATCAATCATCAATCATCAATCATCAATCATTAATCATCAATCATGAATCATCAATCATCAATCATCAATCATCAATCATCAATCATCAATTCACAATCATCAATCATCAATCATCAATCATCAATCATCAATCATGAATCATCAATCATCAATCATCAATCATCAATCATCAGTCATCTATCATCAATCATCAATCTTCAGTAATCAATCATCACTCTGGAATTAGCAATCAACAATCATCAATTAACAATCATCAATCGTCAATCATCAATCATCAATCATCAATCATCAATCATCAATCATCAATCATCAATCATCAATCATCAATCATCGATCATAAATCATCAATAATCAATCATAATTCATCAATCATCAATCATCAATCATCAATCATCAATCATCAATCATAAATCATAAATCATCAATCATCAATCATCAATCATCAATCATCAATCATCAGTAACCAATCATCATTCAGCAATCAGCAATCATCAATCATCAATCATAAATCATCAACCATCAATCATCAATCATCAATTATCAATCATAAATCATCAATCATGAACCATCTCTCATCAATCATCAATCATCAATCATTAATCATCAATCATAAATCATCAATCATCTCTCATCAATCATCAATCATCAGTCATCAATTATCAATCATCAATCAGCAATCAAAAATCATCAATCATCAAACATCAATCATCAATCATCCATCGTCAATCATCAATCATCAATCCTCAATCATCAATCATCAACCATGAATCATCAGTCACCTACCATCAATCATCAATCGTCAATCATCAATCATCAATCCTCAATCATTAATCATCAACCATCAATCATCAGTCATCTATCATCAATTATCAATCATCAATCATCAATCATCAATCATTAATCATCAATCATCAATCATCATTTATCAATAATCAATCATCAATCATCAATCATCAGTCATCAATCATCAGTCATATTTCATCAATCATCAACCATTATACACCAATCATCAATCATCAAACACCAATCATCAATCATCAATTATCAATCATAAATCATCAATCATCAATCAACAATCATCAATCATCTCTCATCAATCATCAATCATCAGTCATCAATCATCAATCATCAATAATCAATAATCAATCATCAATCATCAATCATCAATCATCAATCATCAATCATCAATTATCAATCATCAATCATTAATCATCAATCATCAATCATCAATCATCAATCAGCAATCATCAATCATCAATCACCTATAATCAATCATCAACCATTACTCATCAATCATCAGTCATCAATCATTAATCATCAATCATCAATCATCAATCATCAATCATCAATCATCAATCATCAATCATCAATCATCAATCATCAATCATCAATCATCAATCATCAATCATCAATCATACATCATCAATCATCAATCATCAATCATCAATCATCAATCATCAATCATCAATCATCCATTATCAATCATCAATCATCAATCATCAATTATCAATAATCAATCATCAATCATCAATCATCAATCATCAATCATCAATCATCAATTATCAATAATCAATCATCAATCATCAATCATCAATCATCAATCATCAATCATCAGTCATCAATCATCAGTCATCTATCATCAATCTTCAACCATTATACACCAATCATCAATCATCAAACATCAATCATCAATTATCAATCATAAATCATCAATTATCAATCATCAATCAACAATCATCAATCATCTCTCATCAATCATCAATCATCAGTCATCAATCATCAATAATCAACCGTCAATCATCAATCATCAATCATCAATTATCAATCATCAATCATTAATCATCAATAAGCAATCATCAATCATCAATCAGCAATTATCAATCATCAATCATCAATCATCAATCACCTATAATCAATCATCAATCATTACTCATCAATCATCAGTTATCAATCAATAATCATCACTCATCAATCATCAATCATCAATCATCAATCATCAATCATCAATCATCAATCTTCAATCATCAATCATCAATCATCAATCATCAATCATCAATCATCAATCATCAATCATCAATCATCCATCATCAATCATCAATCATCAATCATCAATCATCAATCATCAATCATCAATCATCAATCATCAATCATCAATCATCAATCATCAATCATCAATCATCAATCATCAATCATCAATCATCAATCATCAATCATCAATCATCAATCATCAATCATCAATCATCAATCATCAATCATCAATCATCAATCATCAATCATCAATCATGAATCATCAATCATCAATCATCAATCATCAATCATCAATCATCAATCATCAATCATCAATAATCAATCATCAATCATCAATCATCAATCATCAATCATGAATCATCAATCATCAATCAGCAATCATCAATCATCATTCATGAAGCATCAATCATCAATCACGAACCATCAAAGATCAATAATCAATCATCAATCATCAATTAGCATTCATCAATAATCAATCATAAATCAGCAATAACCAATCATCAATCATCAATGATGATTGATCATCATCAATCATCAATCATCATTCATCAACCATCAATCATCAATCCTCAATCATCAATCACCAATCATCAATCATCAGTCATCAATCATCAATCATCAATCAACAGTCTTCTATCATCAATCATCAATCATCAGTCATCAATCATCGATCATCAATCATCAATCCTCAATCATCAATCATCAATAATCAATCGTCAATCATCAATCATCAGTCATCAATCATCAATCATCTATCATCAATCATCAATCATCAACCATTAATCATTTATCATCAATCATCAACCATCAATCATCAATCATCAATTATCAATCATAAATCATCAATCATCAATCAACAATCATCAATCATCAATCATCAATCATCAATCATCAATCATTAATCATCAATCATCAATCATCAATCATCAATCAGCAATCATCAACCATGAATCATCAATCACCAATAATCAATCATCAATCATTACTCATCAATCATCAATCATCAGTCATCAATCATTAATCATCAATCATCAATCATCAATCATCAATCATCAATCATCAATCATCAATCATCAATCATCAATCATCAATCATCAATCATCAATCATCAATCATCAATCATCAATCATCAATCATCAATCATCAATCATCAATCATCAATCATCAATTATCAATCATCAATCATCAATCATCAATCATCAAACATTAATATTAACTCATCAATCATCAATCATTAATCATTAATCATCAATCATCAATCAGTAATCATCAATCATCATTCATGAAGCATCAATTATCAATCACAAATCATCAATGATCAATAATCAATCATCAATCATCAATCATCAATCATCAATTAGCATTCATCAGTAATCAATCATAAATCAGCAATAACCAATCATCGATTTTCAATGATGATTGATCATCTTCAAACATCAATCATCAATCATCAATCATCAATCATCAATCATCAATCATCAATCATCAATCATCAATTCTCAATCATCAGTTATCAATCATCAATCATCAATCATCAATCATCAATCATCAATCATCAATCATCAATCATCAATCATCAATTATCAATCATAAATCATCAATCATCAATCAACAATCATCAATCATCAATCATCAATCATCATTCATCAGTCATCAATCATCAATCATCAATCATCAATCATCAATCATCAATCATCAATCATCAATCATCAATCATCAATCATCAAACATCAATCATCAATTATCAATCATCAATCATAAATCATCAATCATCAATCATCAATCATCAATCATCAATAATCAATCATCAATCATCAATCATCAATCATCAATAATCAATCATCAATCATAAATCATTAGTCATCAACCGTCAATCATCAATCATCAATCATCAATAATCAAACATCAATCATCAATCATCAATCATCAATCATCAATCATTAATCATCAATCATCAATCATCAATCATCAATCATTAATCATCAATCATCAATCATCAATCATTAATCATCAATCATCAATCAGCAATCATCAATCATCATTCATGAAGCATCAATCATCAATCACAAATCATCAAAGATCAATAATCAATCATCAATCATCAATCATCTGTAATCAATCATCAATTAGCATTCATTAGTAATCAATCATCAATCAGCAATAACCAATCATCAATCATCAATGATGATTGATCATCTTCAATCAACAATCGTCTATCATCAATCATCAATCATCAATCATCAATCATCAATCATCAATCATCAATTCTCAATCATCAATAATCAATCATGAATCATCAATCATCAATGATCAATCATCAATCATCAATCATCAATCATCAATCATCAATCATCATTCATCAATCACCAATCATCAATCATCAATCATCAATCATCAATCATCAATCAGCAATCATCAATCAGCAATCATCAATCATCAATCATCAATCATCAATCATCAATCATCAATCATCAATTATCAATCATCAATCATCAATCATCAATCATAAATCATCAATAATCAATCATCAATCATCAATCATCAATCATCAACCATCAATCATCAATTATCAATCATCTCTCATCAATCATCAATCATCAGCCATCAATCATCACTCTGCAATCAGCAATCAACAATCATCAATCATCAATCATCAATCATCAATCATCAATCATCAATCATCAATCATCAATCATCAATCATCAATCATCAATCATCAATCATCAATCATTAATCATCAATCATCAATCATCAATCATCAATCATCAATCATCAATCATCAATCATCAATCATCAATCATCAATCATCAATCATCAATCATTAATCATCAATCATCAATCATCAATCATCAATCATCAATCATCAATCATCAATCATCAATCATCAATCATCAATCACCAATCATCAATCATCAATCATCAATCATCAATCATCAATCATCAATCATCAATCATCAATCATCAATCATCAATCATCAATAATCAATCATCAATCATCAATCATCAATTTTCAATCATCAATAATCAATCACAAATCATCAATCATAAATCATCAATCATTAATCATCAATCATCAATCAGCAATCATCAATCATCATTCATGAAGCATCAATCATCAATCACAAATCATCAAAGATCAATAATCAATCATCAATCATCAATCATCAATAATCAATCATCAATTAGCATTCATAAGTAATCAATCATCAATCAGCAATAACCAATCATCAATCATCAATGATGATTGATCATCTTCAATCAACAATCGTCTATCATCAATCATCAATCATCAATCATCAATCATCAATCATCAATCATCAATCATCAATCATCAATTCTCAATCATCAATAATCAATCATCAATCATCAATCATCAATCATCAATCATCAATCATCAATCATCAATCATCAATCATCAATCATCAATCATCAATCATCAATCATCAATCATCAATCATCAATCATCATTCATCAATCACCAATCATCAATCATCAATCATCAATCATCAATCATCAATCATCAATCATCAATCAGCAATCATCAATCAGCAATCATCAATCATCAATCATCAATCATCAATCATCAATCATCAATCATCAATTATCAATCATCAATCATCAATCATCAATCATCAATCATAAATCATCAATAATCAATCATCAATCATCAATCATCAATAATCAACCATCAATCATCAATTATCAATCATCTCTCATCAATCATCAATCATCAGCCATTAATCATCACTCTGCAATCAGCAATCAACAATCATCAATCATCAATCATCAATCATCAATCATCAATCATCAATCATCAATCATCAATCATCAATCATCAATCATCAATCATCAATCATCAATCATCAATCATCAATTATCAATCATCAATCATCAATCATCAATCATCAATCATCAATCATCAAACATCAATCATCAATCATCAATCATCAATCATCAATCATCAATCGTCAATCATCAATCATCAATCATCAATCATCAATAATCAATCATCAATCATCAATCATCAATCATCAATTTTCAATCATCAATCATCAATCACAAATCATCAATCATCAATCGTCAATCATCAATCAGCATTTGTCAATCATTAATCATCAACAATCAATCATCAGTCATCTATCATCAATCATCAATCATCACTCATCAATCATCAATAATCAATCATTAATCATCAATCATAAATCATTAATCATCAATCATCTATCATCAATCATCAATCATCAAACATTAATCATCAATCATCAATCATCAATCATAAATCAACAATTATCAATTATCAAACATCAATCATCAATCATCAATCAGCAATCATCAATCATCAATCATCAATTATCAATCATCAAAAATCAATCATCAATCATCAATCATCAATCATCAATCATCAATCATCAAATATCAATCATCAATTATCAATCATCAATCATCAATCATCAATCATCAATCATCAATCATCAATCACCAATCATCAATCATTAATCATCAATCATCAATCATCAATCATCAATCATCAATCATCAATAATCAATCATCAATCATCAATCATCAATTTTCAATCATCAATCATCAATCACAAATCATCAATCATCAATCATCAAACATTAATCATCAATCAGCAATCATCAATCATCAATCATCAATTATCAATCATCAATCATCAACCATCAATCATCAATCATCAATCATCAATCATCAATAATCAATCATCAATCATCAATCATCAATCATCAATCATCAATCATCAATCATCAAACATCAATCATCAATCATCAATCAACAATCATCAATCATAAATCATCAATCATCAATCATCAATCATCAATCATCAATCATCAATCATCAATCATCAATCATCAATCATCAATTCTCAATCATCAATAATCAATCATCAATCATCAATCATCAATCATCATTGATCAATCACCAATCATCAATCATCAATCATCAATCATCAATCATCAATCATCAATCATCAATCATCAATCATCAATCATCAATCAGCAATCATCAATCCTCAATCATCAATCATCAATCATCAATCATCAATCATCAATCATCAATCATCAATTATCAATCATCAATCATCAATCATAAATCATCAATAATCAATCATCAATCATCAATCATCAATCATCAACCATCAATCATCAATTATCAATCATCTCTCATCAATCATCAATCATCAGCCATCAATCATCACTCTGCAATCAGCAATTACAATCATCAATCATCAATCATCAATCATCAATAATCAATCATCAATCATCAATCAGCATTTCTCAATCATTAATCATCAACCATCAATCATCAGTCATCTATCATCAATCATCAATCATCACTCATCAATCATCAATAATCAATCATTAATCATCAATCATAAATCATTAATCATCAATCATCAATCATCAATCATCAATCATCAATGATCAATCATCAATCATCAATCATCAATCATCAATCATCAATCACCAATCATCAATCATCAATCATCAATCATCAATCATCAATCATCAATTATCAATCATCAATCATCAATCATCAATCAGCAATCATCAATCATCAATCATCAATCATCAATCATCAATCATCAATAATCAATCATCAATCATCAATAATCAATCATCAATCATCAATCATCAATCATCAATCATCAATCATCAATCATCAATCACAAATCATCAATCATCAATCATCAATCGTCAATCATCAATCAGCATTTATCAATCATTAATCATCAACCATCAATCATCAGTCATCTATCATCAATCATCAATCATCACTCATCAATCATCAATAATCAATCATTAATCATCAATCATAAATCATTAATCATCAATCATCAATCATCAATCATCAATCATCAATCATCAAACATCAATCATCAATCATCAATCATCAATCATCAATCATAAATCATCAATTATCAATTATCAAACATCAATCATCAATCATCAATCAGCAATCATCAAGCATCAATCATCAATCATCAATCATCAATCATCAATCATCAATCATCAATCATCAATCATCAATCATCAATTTTCAATCATCAATCATCAATCACAAATCATCAATCATCAATCATCAATCGTCAATCATCAATCAGCATTTCTCAATCATTAATCATCAACCATCAATCATCAGTCATCTATCATCAATCATCAATCATCACTCATCAATCATCAATAATCAATCATTAATCATCAATTATAAATCATTAATCATCAATCATCAATCATCAATCATCAAACATCAATCATCAATCATCAATCATCAATCATCAATCATAAATCATCAATTATCAATTATCAAACATCAGTCATCAATCATCAATCAGCAATCATCAATCATCAATCATAAATCATCAATCATCAATCATCAATCATCAATCATCAATCATCAATCATAAATCATCAATCATTAATCATCAATACTCAATCATCCATCATCAATTTTCAGTCATCTATCATCAATCATCAATCTTTAGTAATCAATAATCACTCTGCAATCAGCAATCAACAATCATCAATTAACAATCATCAATCATCAATCGTCAATCATCAATCATCAATCATCAATCATCAATCATCAATCATCAATCATCGATCATAAATCATCAATTATCAATCATAATTCATCAATCATCAATCATCAATCATAAATCATCAATCATCAATCATCAATCATCAAACATCAGTCATCAATCATCATTCTTCAGTCAGCAATCATCAATCATCAATAATAAATCATCAATCATCAATCATCAATTATCAATCATAAATCATCAATAAACAATAAGCAATTATCAACCATCTCTCATCAATCATCAATCATCAATCATTAATCATCAATCATAAATCATCAATCATCTCTCATCAATCATCAATCATCAATCAGCAATCAAAAATCATCAATCATCAATCATCAATCATCAATCATCAATCATCCATCGTCAATCTTCAATCATCAATCCTCAATCATCAATCATAAACCATCAATCATCAGTCACCTACCATCAATCATCAATCGTCAATCATCAATCATCAATCCTCAATCATTAATCATCAACCATCAATCATCAGTCATCTATCATCAATCATCAATCATCAATCATCAATCATTAATCATGAATCATCAACCATTATACACCAATCATCAATATTCAAACACCAATCATCAATCATCAATTATCAATCATCTCTCATCAATCAGCAATCATCAGTCATCAATCATCAATCATCAATCATCAGTCATCTATCATCAATCATCAACCATTATACACCAATCATCAATATTCAAACACCAATCATCAATCATCAATTATCAATTATAAATCATCAATCATCAATCAACAATCATCAATCATCTCTCATCAATCAGCAATCATCAGTCATCAATCATCAATCATCAATCAGCAATCATCAATCACCTATAATCAATCATCAATCATTACTCATCAATCATCAGTCATCAATCATTAATCATCAATCATCAATCATCAATCATCAATCATCAATCATCAATAATCAATCATCAATTATCAATCATCCATCATCAATCATCAATCATCAATCATTAATCATCAATCATCAATCATCAATCATCAATCATCAATCATCAATCATCAATCATCAATTATCAATTATCAATAATCAATCATCAATCATCAATCATCAATCATCAGTCATCAATCATCAGTCATCTATCATCAATCTTCAACCATTATACACCAATCATCAATCATCAAACATCAATCATCAATCATCAATTATCAATCATAAATCATCAATCATCAATCAACAATCATCAATCATCCCTCATCAATCATCAATCATCACTCATCAATCATCAATCATCAATAATCAATCGTCAATCATCAATCATCAATCATCAATTATCAATCATCAATCATTAATCATCAATCAGCAATCATCAATCAGCAATCAGCAATTATCAATCATCAATCATCAATCTCCTATAATCAATCATCAATCATTACTCATCAATCATCAGTCATCAATCATTAATCATCAATCATCAATCATCAATCATCAATCATCAATCATCAATCTTCAATCATCAATCATCAATCATCAATCATTAATCATCAATCATCAATCATCAATCATCCATCATCAATCATCAATCATCAATCATCAATCATCAATCATCAATCATCAATCATCAATCATCAATCATCAATCATCAATCATCAATCATCAATCATCAATCATCAATCATCAATCATCAATCATCAATCATCAATCATCAATCATGAATCATCAATCATCAATCATCAATCATCAATCATCAATCATCAATCATCAATAATCAATCATCAATCATCAATCATCAATCATAAATCATGAATCATCAATCATCAATCATCAATCAGCAATCATCAATCATCATTCATGAAGCATCAATCATCAATCACGAACCATCAAAGATCAATAATCAATCATCAATCATCAATCATCAATTAGCATTCATCAATAATCAATCATAAATCAGCAATAACCAATCATCAATCATCAATGATGATTGATCATCATCAATCATCAATCATCAATCATCAATCATCATTCATCAACCATCAATCATCAATCCTCAATCATCAATCACCAAACATCAATCATCAGTCATCAATCATCAATCATCAATCAACAGTCTTCTATCACTTATCATCAATCATCAATCATCAATCATCGATCATCAATCATCAATCCTCAATCATCAATCATCAATAATCAATCGTCAATCATCAATCATCAGTCATCAATCATCAATCATCAATCATCTATTATCAATCATCAATCATCAACCATTAATCATTTATCATCAATCATCAACCATCAATCATCAATCATCAATTATCAATCATAAATCATCAATTATCAATCAACAATCATCAGTCATCAATCATCAATCATCAATCATCAATCATTAATCATCAATCATCAATCATCAATCATCAATCAGCAATCATCAACCATGAATCATCAATCACCAGTAATCAATCATCAATCATTACTCATCAATCATCAATCATCAGTCATCAATCATTAATCATCAATCATCAATCATCAATCATCAATCATCAATCATCAATCATCAATCATCAATCATCAATCATCAATCATCAATCATCAATCATCAATCATCAATTATCAATCATCAATCATCAATCACCAATCATCAATCATCAATCATCAATCATCAATCATCAATCATCAATTATCAATCATCAATCATCAATCATCAATCATCAATCATCAATCATCAAACATTAATATTAAATCATCAATCATCAATCATTAATCATTAATCATCAATCATCAATCAGCAATCAGCAATCATCAATCATCATTCATGAAGCATCAATTATCAATCACAAATCATCAATGATCAATCATCAATCATCAATCATCAATCATCAATCATCAATCATCAATCATCAATCATCAATTCTCAATCATCAATTATCAATCATCAATCATCAATCATCAATCATCAATCATCAATCATCAATCATCAATCATCAATCATCAATCATCAATCATCAATCATCAATCATCAATCATCAATCATCTATCATCAATCATCAATCATCAATCATCAACCATCAATCACCAATCATTAATCATCAATCATCAATCATCAACCATCAATCATCAATCATCAATCATCAATCATCAATCATCAATCATCAATCATCAATCATCAATTATCAATCATCAATTATCAATCATCAATCATCAATCATCAATCATAAATCATCAATCATCAATCATCAATCATCAATCATCAATCATTAACCATCAATCCTCTATTATCAATCATCTCTCATCAATCATCAATCATCAGTCATCACTCTGCAATCAGCATTGAACAATCATCAATCATATATCATCAATAATCAATCATCAATCATCAATCATCAATCATCAATCATCAATCATCAATCATCAATCATCAATCATCAATCATCAATCATAAATCATCAATCATCAATCACCAATCATCTATCATCAATCATCAATCACCAATCATCAATCATCAATCATCAATCATCAATAATCAAGCATCAATCATCAATCATCAATCGTCAATTTTCAATCATCAATCATCAATCATCAATCATCAATCATTAATCACCAATCATCAATCATCAATCATCAATCGTCAATCATCAATCAGCATTTCTCAATCATTAATAATCAACCATCAATCATCAGTCATCTATCATCAATCATCAATCATCCATCATCAATCATCAATCATCAATCATCAATCATCAATCATCAATCATCAATCATCAATAATCAATCATCAATCATCAATCATAAATCTTAAATCATTAATCATCAATCATCAATCATCAATCATCAATCATCCAACATCAATCATCAATCATCAATCATAAATCATCAATTATCAAACATCAATCATCAATCATCAATCATCAATCATCAATCATCAACCATCAATAATCAATCATCGATCATCAATCATCAATCATCAATCATCAATCATCAATCACCAATTATCAATCATCGATCAACAATCATCCATCATCAACCATCAATTATCAATCAACAATCATCAATCATCAATCATCAATCATCAAACATCAATCATCAATCATCAATCATCAATCATCAATCATCAATCATAAATTTTATCATCAACCATCAATCATCAATCAACAATCATCAATCATCAATCATCAATCATCAATCATCAATCATCAATCATCAATCATCAATCATCAATCATCAATCATCAATCATCAATCATCAATCATCAATCATCAATCATCAATTACAAATCATCAATCATCAATCATCAGTCATCAATCACCAATCATCGATCGTCAATTATCAATCATCATTCATCAATCATCAATCATCAATCATCAACCATCAATCATCAATCATAAATGATCAATCATCAATCAACAATCGTCAATCATTAATCATCAATCATCACTCTGCAATCAGCAATTTACAATCATCAATCATCAATCATCAATAGTCAATTATCAATCATCAATCCTTAATCATTAATCATCAACCATCAATCGTCAATCATCAATCATTAATCTTCAGTCACGAAGCATCAATCATCAATCACAAATCATCAATGATCAATCATCAATCATCAAGCATCAAGCATCAATCATCAATCTTCAGTAACTAAGCTTCAATCATCAATCACAAATCATCAATGATCAATCATCAATCATTAATAAGCAATCATCAATCATCAATCATCAATCATTAATCATCAATCATCAATCATCAATCATCAAGCGTCAATCATTAATCATCAATCCCCAATCATTAATCATCAATCATCCATCATCAATCATCAGTCATCTATCATAAATCATCAATAAACAATCATCAATCATCAATCATGAATCATGAATCATCAATCATCAATTATCAATCATCAATCATCAATCATCAATCATCAATGATAAATCATAAATCATCAATCATCAATGATGAATCATCTCTCATCAATCATTAACCGTCAATCATCAATGATCAATTATCAATCATAAATCATCAATCATCAATCATCAATCATCAATCATCAATCATCAATCATCAATCATCAATCATCAATCATCAATCATCAATCATCAATCATCAATCATCAATCATCAATCATCAATCATCAATCATCAATCATCAATCATCAATCATCAATCATCAATCATCAATCATCAATCATCAATAATCAATCATCAATCATCAATAATCAATCATCAATTACCAATAATCAATCATCAATCATTAATCATCCATCATCAATCATTAATTATCAAGCAACAATCATCAATCATCAATCATCAATCATCAATCATCTATAATCAAACATCAATCATCAATCAACAATCATCAATCATAAATCATCAATCCTGAATCACCAATGTTCAATCATCAATCATCAATAATCAGTCATTAGTTTTCAATCATCAATCATCAATCCTAAATCATCAATCATCAATCATCGATCATCAATCATAAATTATCAATCATAATTTATCAATCAACAATTACAAATCATCTCTCATCATTCATCAATCATCAATCATCACTCTGCAATCAGCAATTTACAATCATCAATCATCAATCATCAATCATCAATCATCAATAGTCAATCATCAATCATCAATCCTCAATCATTAATCATCAAGCATCAATCATCAATCATCAATCAACAATCTTCAGTCACGAAGCATCAACCATCAATCACAAATCATCAATGATCAATGATCAATCATCAATCATCATTCATCAATCATCAATCATCAATCATCAATCATCCATCATCAATCCTGAATCACCAATGTTCAATCATCAATCATCTATAATCAGTCATTAGTTATCAATCATCAATCATCAATCCTAAATCATCAATCATCAATCATCAATCATCAATCATCAATCATCAATCATCAATCATCAATCATCAATCATCAATCATCAATCATCAATCATCAATCATCAAACATCAATCATCAATTATAAATTATCAATCATAAATCTTCAATCATCAATCAACAATTATCAATCATCTCTCATCAATGATCAATCACCAGTCATCAATCATCAATCATCAATCATCAATCATCAATCATCAATCATCAATCATCAATCATTAATCATCAATCATCAACCATTAATCATCAATCATCAATCATCAATCATCAATCATCAATCATTAATCATCAATTTTCAATCATCAATCATCAATCAGCAATCATCAATCATTAATCCTGAATCATCAATGTTCAGTCATCAATACTCAGTCATCAATTATCAACCATCAATCATCAATCATAAATCATCAATCATCAATCATTAATCATCAATCACCAATCATCAATCATCAGTCATCAATCATCAGTCGTCAATCATCAAACATCAAACATCAAACATCAATCATCAATCATCGATCATCAATCATCAATCGTCAATCATCAATCATTAATCATATATCATCGATCATCGATCATCAATCATCAATCATTAATCATCAATCATCAAGCATCAAGCATCAATCACAAATCATCAATGATCAATCATCAATCATCACTCATCAATCATCATTGATCAATTATCAATCATCAATCATAAATCATCAATCATCAATCATCAATCATTAATCATCAATCATTAATCATCAATCATCAATCATCAATAATCAATCATCAATCATCAATCATCAATCATCAATCACCAATTATCAATCGTCAATCGTCAATCATCCATCATAAATCATCAATCAACAATCATCACTCATCAATCATCAATCATCAATCAGCAATCATCATTCAACAATCATCAATCATAAATCATCAATCATCAATCATCAATCATCAATCATCAATCATCAATCATCAATCATCAATCATCAATCATCAATCATCAATCCTGAATCATCAATGTTCAATCATCAATCATCAATAATCAGTCATTAGTTATCAATCATCGATCATCAATCCTAAATCATCAATCATCAATCATCAATCATCAATCATCAATCATCAATCATCAATCATCAATCATCAATCATCAATCATCAATCATCAATCATCAACCATCAATCATCAATCATAAATTATCAATCATAAATCATCAATCATCAATCATCAATCATCAATCCTGAATCATCAATGTTCAATCATCAATCATCAATAATCAGTCATTAGTTATCAATCATCGATCATCAATCCTAAATCATCAATCATCAATCATCAATCATCAATCATCAATCATCAATCATCAATCATCAATCATCAATCATCAATCATCAACCATCAATCATCAATCATAAATTATCAATCATAAATCATCAATCATCAATCAACAATTATCAATCATCACTCATCAATGATCAATCATCAGTCATCAATCATCAATCATCAATCATCAATAATGAATCATCAATCATCAATCATCAATCATTAATCATCAATTTTCGATCATCAGTCATCAATCAGCAATCATCAATCATCAATCCTGAATCATCAATGTTCAGTCATCAATAATCAGTCATCAATTATCAACCATCAATCATCAATCATAAATCATCAATCATCAATCATTAATCATCAATCACCAATCATCAATCATCAGTCATCAATCATCAATCGTCAATCATCAAACATCAAATATCAATCATCAATCATCGATCATCAATCATCAATCGTCAATCATCAATCATTAATCATATATCATCAATCATCAATCATCAATCATCAATCATCAATCATCAATTATCAATCATCAAGCATCAAGCATCAATCACAAATCATCAATGATCAATAATCAATCATCAATCATCAATCATCAATGATCAATTATCAATCATCAATCATCAATCCTCAATCATTAATCATCAATCATTCATCATCAATCATCAATCATCAATCATCAATCATCAATAATCAATCATCAATCATCAATGATCAATCATCTAACATCAATCATCAATCACCAATTATCAATCGTCAATCGTCAATCATCCATCATATATCATCAATCAACAATCATCACCCATCAATCATCAAACATCAATCATCAAACAGCAATCATCATTCAACAATCATCAATCATAAATCATCAATCATCAATCAACAATAGTCAATCAGCAATCATTAATCATAAATCATCAATCATCAATCATCAATCTGATGATTGTCATCAATCACCAATCTTCAATCATCAAACCTCAATCATCTATCATCAATCATCAATCATTAATCATCAATCATCAATCAACAATCTTCAATCATGTCTCATCAATTATCAATCATCAGTCATCAATCATCACTCTGCAATCAGCAATCATTAATAATCAATCAGCAATCATCAATCATCAATCAAAAATTTTCAATCGTCAATCGTCAATCATCCATCATAAATCTTCAATCAACAATCATCACCCATCAATCATCAATCATCAATCATCATTCAACAATCATCAATCATAAATCATCAATCATCAATCAACAATACTCAATCAGCAATAATTAATCATAAATCATCAATCATCAATCATCAATCATTAATCATCAATCACCAATCATCAATCATCAGTCATCAATCAACAATCGTCAATCATCAAACATCAATTATCCATCATCAATCATCGATCATCAATCATCAATCGTCAATCGTCAAACATTAATCATATATCATCAATCATCAATCATCAATCATCAAGCATCAAGCATCAATCACAAATTATCAATGATCAATCATCAATCATCAATCATCAATGATCAATTATCAATCATCAATCATCAATCATCAATCATCTATCATTAATCATCAATCATTAATCGTCAATCATCAATTATCAATAATCAATCATCAATCATCAATCATCAATCATCAATCATCAATCATCAATCATCAATCATCAATCATCAATCATCAATCATCAATCATCAATCATCAATCATCAATCATCAATCATCAATCATCAATCATCAAGCATCAAGCATCAATCATCAATCCTCAATCATGAATCATCAATCATAAGTAATCAATCTTCAATCATCAATCGTCAGTCATGAATCATCAATCATCAATCACAAATCATCAATGATTAATCATCAATCAACAGTCATCAATCAACAATCATCAATCATCAATCATCAGTCATGAAGCATCAATCATCAATCACGAATCATCAATGATCAATCATCAATCAACAATCATCAATCATCAATCATCAATTAGCATTAATCAATAATCAATCATAAATCATCAATCATCAATCATCAATCATCATTCATCAATCATCAATCATCAATCATCAATCATCAATCATCAATCATCAATCATCAATCATCAATCATCAATCATCAATCATCAATCATCAATCATCAATCATCAATTATCAATCATCAATCATCAATCATAAATCATCAATCCTCAATTATCAATCATTAATCATCAATCATCAATCAACAATCTTCAATCATGTCTCATCAATTATCAATCATCAGTCATCAGTCATCACTCTGCAAATAGCAATCAACAATAATCAATGATCTATCATCAATCATCAATCATCAATCATCAATCTTCAATCATCAATCATCAATCATCAATCATCAATCTTTAATCATCAATCATCAATCAACAATCATCAATCGTCAATCATCAATCATCAATCCTCAAACATTATACATCAACCATTAATCATCAGTCATCTATCATCAATCATCAATCCTCAATCAACAATCATCAATCATCAATAATCATTCATCAATCATCAATCATCTATCATCAATCATCAATCATCAATCATCAATCATCAATCATGAATCATCAATCATCAATCATCAATCATCAATCCTCAATCATCAATCATCAATCATCAATCATCAATCATCAATGATCAATCATCAATCCTCAATCATCAATCATCAATCATCAATTATCAATCATCAATCATAAATATTCAATCATCATACATCAATCATCAATCATCAATCATCAATCATCAATCATCAACCATCAATCATCAATCATCAATCATCAATCATCAATCATCAGTCATCAATCATCAATCATCGATCATCAATCATCTATCATCAATCATCAATTATCAATCATCAATCATCAATCACCATTATTCAATCACAAATCATCAATCATCAATCATCAATCAGGAATCATCATTCATAAATCGTCCATCATCAACCATCAATCATCAATCATCAATCATCAATCATCAATTATCAATCATAAATCATCAATCATCAATCTTCTCACAACAAGCATCAATCATCAATCATCAATTATCAATCATAAATCATCTATTATCAATAAACAATCATCAATCATCTCACATCAATCATCAATCATCAGTCATCAATCATCACTCTGAAATCATCAATCATCAATCATCGATCATCAATCATCACTCATCAATCATCAATCATCAATCATCAATCATCAATCATCAATCATCAATCATCAATCGTCAATCGTCAATCATCAATCATCAATCCTCAATCAGTAATCATCAACCATCAATCATCAGTCATCTATCATCAATTATCAATCATCAATCATCAATCATCAATCATCAATCTTCAATCATCAATCATCAATCGTCAATCCTCAATCATCAATCATCAATCAACAATCATCAATAATCAATCATCAATCATCAATCATCACTCATCAGTCACCAATCATCAGTCATCTATCATCAATCATCAATCATCAATCATCAATCAGCAATCATAAATCATCAATCATCAATCAACAATCATCAATCATCTGTCTTCAATCATCAATCATAAATCATCAATCATCTAAAAGCAATTACCAATCATCAATCATCAATCATAAATCATCAATCATCAATCATCAATTATCAACAATCAATCATCAATCATCAATTATCAATCATAAATCTTCAATCATCAATCAACAATCATCAATCATCTCTCATCAATCATCAGTCTTCAATCATCACTCTGCAATCAGCAATCAACAATCATCAATCATCAATCATCAATTATCAATCATCAATTATCAATCATCAAATATCAATCATCAATCATCAATCATCAATTAACAATCATCAATTAACAATCATCAATCATCAATCATCAATAATCAAACATCAATCATCAATCAACAATCATCAATCATAAATCATCAATCCTGAATCATCAATGTTCAATCATCAATCATCAATAATCAGTCATTAGTTTTCAATCATCAATCATCAATCCTAAATCATCAATCATCAATCATCAATCATCAATCATAAATTATCAATCATAATTTATGAATCAACAATTATCAATCATCTCTCATCATTCATCAATCATCACTCTGCAATCAGCAATTTACAATCATCAATCATCAATCATCAATCATCAATCATCAATCATCAATAGTCAATCATCAATCATCAATCCTCAATTATTAATCATCAAGCATCAATCATCAATCATCAATCAACAATCTTCAGTCACGAAGCATCAATCATCAATCACAAATCATCAATGATCAATCATCAATCATCAATCATCATTCATCAATCATCAATCATCAATCATCAATCATCAATCATCAATCATCCATCATCAATCCTGAATCACCAATGTTCAATCATCAATCATCAATAATCAGTCATTAGTTATCAATCATCAATCATCAATCCTAAATCATCAATCATCAATCATCAATCATCAATCATCAATAATCAATCGTCAACCATCAATCATCAATTATAAATTATCAATCATAAATCATCAATCATCAATCAACAATTATCAATCATCTCTCATCAATGATCAATCATCAGTCATCAATCATGAATCATCAATCATCAATCATCAATCATCAATCATTAATCATCAATCATCAATCATCAATCATCAATCATTAATCATCAATTTTCAATCATCAATCATCAACCAGCAATCATCAATCATCAATCCTGAATCATCAATGTTCAGTCATCAATAATCAGTCATCAATTACCAACCATCAATCATCAATCATAAATCATCAATCATCAATCATTAATCATCAATCAAAAATCATCAATCATCAGTCATCAATCATCAATCGTCAATCATCAAACATCAAACATCAATCATCAATCATCGATCATCAATCATCAATCGTCAATCATCAATCATAAATCATATATCATCGATCATCGATCATCAATCATCAATCATTAATCATCAATCATCAAGCATCAAGCATCAATCACAAATCATCAATGATCAATCATCAATCATCACTCATCAATCATCAATGATCAATTATCAATCATCAATCATAGATCATCAATCATCAATCATCAATCATTAATCATCAATCATTAATCATCAATCATCAATCATCAATAATCAATAATCAATCATCAATCATCAGTCATCAATCATCAATCACCAATTATCAATCGTCAATCGTCAATCATCCATCATAAATCATCAATCAACAATCATCACCCATCAATCATCAATCATCAATCAGCAATCATCATTCAACAATCATCAATCATAAATCATCAATAATCAATCAACAATAGTAAATCAGCAATCATCAATCATAAATCATCAATCATCAATCATCAATCATCAATCATCAATCATCAATCCTGAACCATCAATGTTCAATCATCAATCATCAATAATCAGTCATTAGTTATCAATCATCAATCATCAATCCTAAATCATCAATCATCAATCATCAATAGTCAATCATCAATCATCAATCACCAATTATCAATCGTCAATCGCCAATCATCCATCATAAATCATCAATCAACAATCATCACCCATCAATCATCAATCAGCAATCATCATTCAACAATCATCAATCATAAATCATCAATCATCAATCAACAATAGTCAATCATCAATCATCAATCATCAATCATCAATCATCAATCATCAACCATCAATCATCAATCATAAATTATCAATCATAAATCATCAATCATCAATCAACAATTATCAATCATCTCTCATCAATGATCAATCATCAGTCATCAATCATCAATAATTAATCATCAATCATCAATCATCAATCATTAATCATCAATTTTCGATCATCAGTCATCAATCTGCAATAATCAATCATCAATCCTGAATCATCAATGTTCAGTCATCAATAATCAGTCATCAATTATCAACCATCAATCATCAATCATAAATCATCAATCATCAATCATTAATCATCAATCACCAGTCATCAATCATCAGTCATCAATCATCAATCGTCAATCATCAAACATCAAATATCAATCATCAATCATCGATCATCAATCAACAATACTCAATCAGCAATCATTAATCATAAATCATCAATCATCAATCATTAATCATCAATCACCAATCATCAATCATCAGTCATCAATCAACAATCGTCAATCATCAAACATCAATCATCAATCATCAATCATCGATCATCAATCATCAATCGTCAATCGTCAAACATTAATCATATATCATCATTCATCAATCATCAATCATCAAGCATCAAGCATCAATCACAAATTATCAATGATCAATCATCAATCATCAATCATCAATGATCAATTATCAATCATCAATCATCAATTATCAATCATAAATCATCAATCATCTATCATTAATCATCAATCATTAATCGTCAATCATCAATTATCAATAATCAATCATCAATCATCAATCATCAATCATCAATCATCAATCATCAATCATCAATCATCAATCATCAATCATCAATCATCACTCATCAATCATCAATCATCAATCATCAATCATCAATCATCAATCATCAATCATCAATCATCAATCATCAATCTTCAATCATCAGGCATCAAGCATCAATCATCAATCCTCAATCATGAATCATCAATCATAAGTAATCAATCTTCAATCATCAATCGTCAGTCATGAATCATCAATCATCAATCACAAATCATCAATGATTAATCATCAATCAACAGTCATCAAACAACAATCATCAATCATCAATCATCAGTCATGAAGCATCAATCATCAATCACGAATCATCAATGATCAATCATCAATCAACAATCATCAATCATCAATTAGCATTAATCAATAATCAATCATAAATCATCAATCATCAATCATCAATCATCATTCATCAATCATCAATCATCAATCATCAATCATCAATCATCAATCATCAATCATCAATCATCAATCATCAATCATCAATCATCAATCATCAATCATCAATCATCAATCATCAATTATCAATCATCAATCATCAATCATAAATCATCAATCCTCAATTATCAATCATTAATCATCAATCATCAATCAACAATCTTCAATCATGTCTCATCAATTATCAATCATCAGTCATCAGTCATCACTCTGCAAATAGCGATCAACAATAATCAATGATCTATCATCAATCATCAATCATCAATCATCAATCTTCAATCATCAATCATCAATCATCAATCTTCAATCATCAATCATCAATCAACAATCATCAATCGTCAATCATCAATCATCAATCCTCAAACATTATACATCAACCATTAATCATCAGTCATCTATCATCAATCATCAATCCTCAATCAACAATCATCAATCATCAATAATCAATCATCAATCATCAATCATCAATCATCTAGCATCAATCATCAATCATCAATCATCAATCATCAATCATGAATCATGAATCATCAATCATCAATCATCAATCATCAATCATCAATCATCAATCATCAATCATCAATCATCAATCATCAATCATCAATGATCAATCATCAATCCTCAATCATCAATCATCAATCATCAATTATCAATCATCAATCATAAATATTCAATCATCAATCATCAATCATCAATCATCAATCATCAATCATCAATCATCAACCATCAATCATCAATCATCAATCATCAATCATCAATCATCAATCATCAGTCATCAATCATCAATCATCAATCATCAATCATCTATCATCAATCATCAATTATCAATCATCAATCATCAATCACCATTATTCAATCACAAATCATCAATCATCAATCATCACTCTGCAATCAGCAATCATCATTCATAAATCGTCCATCATCAACCATCAATCATCAATCATCAATCATCAATTATCAATCATAAATCATCAATCATCAATCTTCTCCCAACAAGCATCAATCATCAATCATCAAACATCACTCTGGATCAGCAATCAAAAATCATCAACCATCAATCATCAATCATCTATCATCAATCATTAATCATCAACCATCAATCATCAGTCATCTATCATCAATCATTAATCATCAATCATCAATCCTCAATCATCAATCAGCAATCAACAGTCATCAATCATCAATCATCAATTTTCAATCATCAAACATCAATCATCAATTATCAATTATCAATCCTCAATCATCAGTCATTAATCATCAATCATCAGTGATCTATCATCAATCATCAATCATCAATCATCAATCATCAATCATCAATCATCAATCATCAATCATCAATCATCAATCATCAATCATCAATCATCAATCATCAATCATCAATCATCAATCATCAATCATCAATTATCAATCATCAATCATCATTCATCAATTATAAATCATCAATCATCACCCTGCTATCAGCAATCATCAATCATCAATTATCAACCATCAATCGTCAATCATCAATCATCAATCATCAACCATCAATCATCAATCATCAATCATCAATTATCAATCATAAATCATCTATTATCAATAAACAATCATCAATCATCTCACATCAATCATCAATCATCAGTCATCAATCATCACTCTGAAATCATCAATCATCAATCATCGATCATCAATCATCACTCATCAATCATCAATCATCAATCATCAATCATCAATCGTCAATCATCAATCATCAATCCTCAATCAGTAATCATCCACCATCAATCATCAGTCATCTATCATCAATTATCAATCATCAATCATCAATCATCAATCATCAATCATCAATCATCAATCATCAATCATCAATCATCAATCCTCAATCATCAATCATCAATCAACAATCATCAATCATCAATCATCAATCATCAATCATCACTCATCAGTCATCAATCATCAGTCATCTATCATCAATCATCAATCATCAATCATCAATCAGCAATCATAAATCATCAATCATCAATCAACAATCATCAATCATCTGTCTTCAATCATCAATCATAAATCATCAATCATCTAAAAGCAATTACCAATCATCAATCATCAATCATAAATCATCAATCATCAATCATCAATCATCAATCATCAATTATCAACAATCAATCATCAATCATCAATTATCAATCATAAATCTTCAATCATCAATCAACAATCATCAATCATCTCTCATCAATCATCAGTCATCAAGCATCACTCTGCAATCAGCAATCAACAATCATCAATCATCAATCATCAATTATCAATCATCAATTATCAATCATCAAATATCAATCATCAATCATCAATCATCAATCATCAATCATCAATCATCAATTAACAATCATCAATCATCAATCATCAATAATCAAACATCAATCATCAATCAACAATCATCAATCATAAATCATCAATCCTGAATCATCAATGTTCAATCATCAATCATCAATACTCAGTCATTAGTTTTCGATCATCAATCATCAATCCTAAATCATCAATCATCAATCATCAATCATAAATTATCAATCATAATTTATGAATCAACAATTATCAATCATCTCTCATCATTCATCAATCATCACTCTGCAATCAGCAATTTACAATCATCTATCATCAATCATCAATCATCAATCATCAATAGTCAATCATCAATCATCAATCCTCAATCATTAATCATCAAGCATCAATCATCAATCATCAATCAACAATCTTCAGTCACGAAGCATCAATCATCAATCACAAATCATCAATGATCAATCATCAATCATCATTCATCAATCATCAATCATCAATCATCAATCATCAATCATCCATCATCAATCCTGAATCATCAATGTTCAATCATCAATCATCAATAATCAGTCATTAGTTATCAATCATCAATCATCAATCCTAAATCATCAATCATCAATCATCAATCATCAATCATCAATCATCAATAATCAATCGTCAACCATCAATCATCAATTATTAATTATCAATCATAAATCATCAATCATCAATCAACAATTATCAATCATCTCTCATCAATGATCAATCATCAGTCATCAATCATCAATCATCAATCATCAATCATCAATCATCAATCATCAATCATTAATCATCAATCATCAATCATCAATCATCAATCATCAATCATTAATCATCAATTTTCAATCATCAATCATCAATCAGCAATCATCAATCATCAATCCTGAATCATCAATGTTCAGTCATCAATAATCAGTCCTCAATTATCAACCATCAATCATCAATCATAAATCATCAATCATCAATCATTAATCATCAATCACCAATCATCAATCATCAGTCATAAATCATCAATCGTCAATCATCAAACATCAAACATCAATCATCAATCATCGATCATCAATCATCAATCGTCAATCATCAATCATTAATCATATATCATCGATCATCGATCATCAATCATCAATCATTAATCATCAATCATCAAGCATCAAGCATCAATCACAAATCATCAATGATCAATCATCAATCATCACTCATCAATCATCAATGATCAATTATCAATCATCAATCATAGATCATCAATCATCAATCATCAATCATTAATCATCAATCATTAATCATCAATCATCAATCATCAATAATCAATAATCAATCATCAATCATCAGTCATCAATCATCAATCACCAATTATCAATCGTAAATCGTCAATCATCCATCATAAATCATCAATCAACAATCATCACCCATCAATCATCAATCATCAATCAGCAATCATCATTCAACAATCATCAATCATAAATCATCAATCATCAATCAACAATAGTCAATCAGCAATCATCAATCATAAATCATCAATCATCAATCATCAATCATCAATCATCAATCATCAATCATCAATCATCAATCCTGAATCATCAATGTTCAATCATCAATCATCAATAATCAGTCATTAGTTATCAATCATCAATCATCAATCCTAAATCATCAATCATCAATCATCAATAGTCAATCATCAATCATCAATCACCAATTATAAATCGTCAATCGTCAATCATCCATCATAAATCATCAATCAACAATCATCACCCATCAATCATCAATCAGCAATCATCATTCAACAATCATCAATCATAAATCATCAATCATCAATCAACAATAGTCAATCATCAATCATCAATCATCAATCATCAATCATCAATCATCAATCATCAATCATCAACCATCAATCATCAATCATAAATTATCAATCATAAATCATCAATCATCAATCAACAATTATCAATCATCTCTCATTAATGATCAATCATCAGTCATCAATCATCAATAATTAATCATCAATCATCAATCATCAATCATTAATCATCAATTTTCGATCATCAGTCATCAATCAGCAATAATTAATCATCAATCCTGAATCATCAATGTTCAGTCATCAATAATCAGTCATCAATTATCAACCATCAATCATCAATCATAAATCATCAATCATCAATCATTAATCATCAATCACCAATCATCAATCATCAGTCATCAATCATCAATCGTCAATCATCAAACATCAAATATCAATCGTCAATCATCAATCATTAATCATATATCATCAATCATCAATCATCAATTATCAATCATCAAGCATCAAGCATCAATCACAAATCATCAATAATCAATAATCAATCATCACTCATCAATCATCAATGATCAATTATCAATCATCAATCATCAATCCTCAATCATTAATCATCAATTATTAATCATCAATCATCAATCATCAATAATCAATCATCAATTATCAATCATCAATCATCTATCATCAATCATCAATCACCATTTATCAATCGTCAATCGTCAATCATCCATCATATATCATCAATCAACAATCATCACCCATCAATCATCAAACATCAATCATCAATCAGCAATCATCATTCAACAATCATCAATAATAAATCATCAATCATCAATCAACAATAGTCAATCAGCAATCATTAATCATAAATCATCAATCATCAATCATCAATCATCAGTCATCAATCATCAGTCATCACTCTGCAATCAGCAATCATTAATAATTAATCAGCAATCATCAATCATCAATCATCAATCATCAATCATCAATCAACAATCATCAATCGTCAATCATCAATCCTCAAACATTATACATCAACCATTAATCATCAGTCATCTATCATCAATCATCAATCCTCAATCAACATTCATCAATCATCAATAATCAATCATCAATCATCAATCATCAATCATCAATCATCAATCATCAATCATCAATCATCAATCATCTATCATCATTCATCAATCATCATTCATCAATCATCAAACATCACTCTGCAATCAGCAATCAAAAATCATCAACCATCAATCATCTATCATCAATCATTAATCATCAACCATCAATCATCAATCATCTGTCATCAATCATTAATCATCAATCATCAATCCTCAATCATCAATCAGCAATCAACAGTCATCAATCATCAATCATCAATTTTCAATCATCAAACATCAATCATCAATTATCAATTATCAATCCTTAATCATCACTCATTAATCATCAATCATCAGTGATCTATCATCAATCATCAATCATCAATCATCACTCATCAATCATCAATCATCAATCATCAATCATCAATCATCAATCATCAATCATCAATCATCAATCATCAATCATCAATCATCAATTATCAATCATCAATCATCAATCATCAATCATCAATCATCAATCATCAATTATCAATCATAAATCATCTATTATCAATAAACAATCATCAATCATCTCACATCAATCATCAATCATCAGTCATCAATCATCACTCTGAAATCATCAATCATCAATCATCGATCATCAATCATCACTCATCAATCATCAATCATCAATCATCAATCATCAATCATCAATCGTCAATCATCAATCATCAATCCTCAATCAGTAATCATCAACCATCAATCATCAGTCATCTATCATCAATTATCAATTATCAATCATCAATCATCAATCATCAATTATCAATCATAAATCATCTATTATCAATAAACAATCATCAATCATCTCACATCAATCATCAATCATCAGTCATCAATCATCACTCTGAAATCATCAATCATCAATCATCGATCATCAATCATCACTCATCAATCATCAATCATCAATCATCAATCATCAATCATCAATCATCAATCATCAATCGTCAATCATCAATCATCAATCCTCAATCAGTAATCATCAACCCTCAATCATCAGTCATCTATCATCAATTATCAATAATCAATCATCAATCATCAATCATCAATCATCAATCATCAATCATCAATCATCAATCATCAATCATCAATCATCAATCATCAATCATCAATCCTCAATCATCAATCATCAATCAACAATCATCAATAATCAATCATCAATCATCAATCATCACTCATCAGTCATCAATCATCAGTCATCTATCATCAATCATCAATCATCAATCATCAATCATCAATCATCAATCATCAATCATAAATCATCAATCATCAATCAACAATCATCAATCATCTGTCTTCAATCATCAATCATAAATCATCAATCATCTAAAAGCAATTACCAATCATCAATCATCAATCATAAATTATCAATCATCAATCATCAATCATCAACAATCAATCATCAATCATCAATTATCAATCATAAATCTTCAATCAACAATCATCAATCATCTCTCATCAATCATCAGTTATCAATCATCACTCTGCAATCAGCAATCAACAATCATCAATCATCAATCATCAATCATCAATTATCAATCATCAATTATCAATCATCAAATATCAATCATCAATCATCAATCATCAATCATCAATTAACAATCATCAATCATAAATCATCAACCATCAATCATCAATCATCAATCATCAATCATCAATCATTAATCATCAATCATCAATCATCTATCATCAATCATCAATCATCAATCATCAATCATCAAACATCACTCTCCAATCAGCAATCAAAAATCATCAACCATCAATCATCAATCATCTATCATCAATCATTAATCATCAACCATCAATCATCAATCATCAATCATCAATCATCAATCATCACTCATCAATCATCAATCATCAATCATCAATCATAAATCATCAATCATCAATCAACAATCATCAATCATCTGTCTTCAATCATCAATCATAAATCATCAATCATCTAAAAGCAATTACCAATCATCAATCATCAATCATAAATCATCAATCATCAATCATCAATCATCAATCATCAACAATCAATCATCAATCATCAATTATCAATCATAAATCTTCAATCATCAATCAACAATCATCAATCATCTCTCATCAATCATCAGTTATCAACCATCACTCTGCAATCAGCAATCAACAATCATCAATCATCAATCATCAATCATCAATCATCAATTATCAATTATCAATCATCAATTATCAATCATCAAATATCAATCATCAATCATCAATCATCAATTAACAATCATCAATCATAAATCATCAACCATCAATCATCAATCATCAATCATCAATCATCAATCATCAATCATCAATCATCAATCATCAATCATCAATCATCAATCATCAATCATCAATCATCAATCATCAATCATCAATCATCAATCATCAATCATCAATCATCAATCATCAATCATCAATCATCAGTCATCAATCATCAATCATCAATCAACAATCATCAATCATCAATCATCAGTCATCAATCATCACTCTGCAATCAGCAATCAACAATCATCAATCATCAATCATCAATCATCAATCATCAATCATCAATCGTCAATCATTATCATCAATCATCAATCCTCAATCATCAGTCATCAATCATCAATCATCAGTCATCTATCAACAATCATCAATCATCAATCATCAATCATCAATTATCAATCATCAATCATCAATCATCAATCATCAATCATCAATCAACAATCATAAATAATCAATCATCAATCATCAGTCATCAATCATCACTCTGCAATCAGCAATCATCAATCATCAATCATCAATCATCAATCATCAACCATCAATCATCAATCATCAATTATCAATCATAAATCATCAATAATCAATGAACAATCATCAATCATCTCTCATCAATAATCAATCATCAGTCATCAATCATCACTCTGCACTCATCAATCATCAATTATCAATCATCAATCATCAATCATCAATCATCAATCATCAATCATCAATCATCAATCATCAATCATCAATCATCAATCATCAATCATCAATCATCAATCATCAATCATCAATCATCAATCATCAATCATAAATCATCAACCATCAATCATCAATCATCAATCATCAATCATCAATCATCAATCATCAATCATCAATCATCAATCATCAATCATCAACCATCAATCATCAATTATGAATCCTCAATCATCAATCATCAATCATCAGTCATCTATCATCAATCATCAATAATTAATCCTCAATCCTCAATCATCAATCATCAGTCATCAATCATCAATTATCAATCAACAGTTATCAATATTCAATCATCAATCATCAATCATCAATCATCAATCATCAATCATCAATCATCAATCATCAATCATCAATCATCAATCATCAATCATCAATCATCAATCATCAGTCATCAATCATCAATCATCAATCATCTATCATCAATCATCAAATATCAATCATCAATCATCAATCATCATTCATCAATCGTAAATCATCAACCATCACTCTGCAATCAGCAATCATCAATCATCAATCATCCATAATCAACCATCAATCATCAATCATCAATCATCAATCATCAATCATCAATTATCAATCATAAATCATCAATCATCAATAAACAATCATCAATCATCTCACATCAATCATCAATCATCAGTCATCAGTCATCACTCTGCAATCAGCAATCAAAAATCATCAATCAATAATCATCAATCATCAATCATCAATCGCCAATCATCAATCATCAATCCTCAATCATAAATCATCAACCATCAATCATCAGTCATCTATCATCAATCATCAATCATCAATCATCAATCATCAATCCTCAATCATTAATCAGCAATAAACAATCATCAATCATCAATCATTAATCATCAATTTTCAATTACCAATCGTCAATCATCGATCATCAATTATCAATCCTCAATTATCAATCATCAATCATCAGTCATCTATCATCAATCATCAATCATCAATCATCAATTATCAATCATCAATCATCATTTATCAATCATAAATCATAAATCATCAATCATTAATCATCACTCATCAGTCATCAATCATCACCCTGCAATCAGCAATCATCAAGCATCAATCATCAATCATCAACCATCAATCATCAATCATCAATCATCAATCATCAATCATCAATCATCAATCATCAATCATCAATCATCAATCATCAGTCATCAATCATCACTCTGCAATCAACAATCAACAATCATCAATTATCAATCATCAATCATCAATCATCAATGATCAATCATCAATCATTAATCATCAATCATCAATCATCAATCATCAATCATCAATCATCAATCATGAATAATCAATCATCAATCACCAATCATCAATCATCAACCATCAATCATCAATCATCATTCATCAATCGTCAATCATCAATCATTATAATCAATCCTCAATCATCAGTCATTAATCATCAATCATCAGTCATAAATCATCAATCATCAATCATCAATCATCAATCATCAATCATCAATCATCAATCATCAATCATCAATCATCAATCAACAATTATCAATCATCAATCATCGATCATCAATCAGCAATCATCAACCATCAATCATCAATCAACAATCATAAATCATCAATCATCAATAATCAGTCATCAATCATCAGTCATCAATCATCACTCTGCAATGAGCAATCATCAATCATCAATCATCAATCATCAACCATCAATCATCAATCATCAATCATCAATTATCAATCATAAATCACCAATCATCAATGAACAATCATCAATTATCTCTAATCAATCATCAATCATCAGTTATCAAGCATCAATCATCAATCATCAATCATCAATCATCAATCATCAATCATCAATCATCAATCATCAATTATAAATCATCAATTATCAATCATCAATCACCAATCATATATCAATCATCAATCATCAATCATCAATCATCAATCATCAATCATCAATCATCAATCATCAATCATCAATCATCAATCATCAATCATCAATCATCAATCATCAATCATCAGTCATCAATCATCAGTCATCTATCATCAATCATCAATCATCAATCATCAATAATCAATCATCAATCATCAATCATCAATCATCAATCATCAATCATCAACCATCAATCATCAATCATCAATTATTAATCATAAATCATCAATCATCAATCAACAATCATCAATCATCTCTCATCAATCATCAATCATCAGTCATCAATAATCAATCATCAACCATCAATCATCAATCATCAATTATCAACCGTAAATAATCAATCATCAATAAAGAATCATCAATCATCTCACATCAATCATCAATCATCAGTCATCAATCACCACTCTGCAATCAGCAATCAAAAATCATCAATCATCAATCATCAATCATCAATGATCAATGATCAATGATCAATCATCAATCATCAATCATCAATCATCAATCATCAATCCTCAATCACTAATCATCAACCATCAATCATCAGTCATCTATCATCAGCCATCAATCGTCAATCATCAATCATCAATCCTCAATCATTAATCATAAACCATCAATCATCAGTCATCTATCATCATTCATCAATCATCAATCATCAATCATCAATAATCAATAATCAATAATCAATAATCAATCATCAATCATCAATCATCAATCATCAATCATCAATCATCAATCATCAATCATCAATCATCTCTCATCAATCATCAATCATCAATGATCAATCGTCAATCATCAATCATCTATCATCAATCATCAATCATCAATCATCACTCATCAATCATCAATCACCAATCATCAATCATCAATCATCAATCATCAACCATCAATCATCAATCATCAATCATCAATCATCAATCATCAATCATCAATCATCAATCATCAATCATCAATCATCAATCATCAATCATCAATCATCAATAATCAATCATCAATAATCATTTATCAATCATCAATCATCAGTCATCAATCATCATTCATCAATCATCAATCATCAACCAACAATCATCAATCATCAATCATCAACCATCAATCATCAATCATCACTTATCAATCATAAATCATCAATCATCAATCAACAATCATCAATCATCAATCATAAATCATCAATCATCAATGAACAATCATCAATCATCTCTAATCAATCATCAATCATCAGTCATCAATCATCACTCTGCAATCATCAATCATCAATTATCAATCATCAATCATCAATCATCAATCATCAATCATCAATCATCAATCATCAATCATCAATCATCAATCATCAATCATCAATCATCAATCATCAATCATCAATCATCAATCAACAATCATCAATCATCAATCACCAATCATATATCAATAATCAATCATCAATCATCAATAATCAATCATCAATAATCAATCATCAATCATCAATCATCAATCAACAATCATCAATCATCTCACATCAATCATCAATCATCAATCATCAATAATCAATCATGAGTCATCAATTATCAATCATCAATCATCAGTCATCAACCATCATTCATATATCATCAGTCATCAATCATCAACCATCAATCATCAATCATCAATCATCAATGATCAATGATCAATGATCAATGATCAATCATCAATCATCAATCATCAATCATCAATCATCAATCCTCAATCACTAATCATCAACCATCAATCATCAGTCATCTATCATCAGCCATCAATCGTCAATCATCAATCATCAATCCTCAATCATTAATCATAAACCATCAATCATCAGTCATCTATCATCATTCATCAATCATCAATCATCAATCATCAATCATCAATAATCAATAATCAATAATCAATAATCAATCATCAATCATCAATCATCAATCATCAATCATCAATCATCAATCATCAATCATCAATCATCAATCATCAATCATCAATCATCTCTCATCAATCATCAATCATCAATGATCAATCGTCAATCATCAATCATCTATCATCAATCATCAATCATCAATCATCACTCATCAATCATCAATCACCAATCATCAATCATCAATCATCAATCATCAACCATCAATCATCAATCATCAATCATCAATCATCAATCATCAATCATCAATCATCAATCATCAATCATCAATCATCAATCATCAATCATCAATCATCAATCATCAATAATCAATCATCAATAATCATTTATCAATCATCAATCATCAGTCATCAATCATCATTCATCAATCATCAATCATCAACCAACAATCATCAATCATCAATCATCAACCATCAATCATCAATCATCACTTATCAATCATAAATCATCAATCATCAATCAACAATCATCAATCATCAATCATAAATCATCAATCATCAATGAACAATCATCAATCATCTCTAATCAATCATCAATCATCAGTCATCAATCATCACTCTGCAATCATCAATCATCAATTATCAATCATCAATCATCAATCATCAATCATCAATCATCAATCATCAATCATCAATCATCAATCATCAATCATCAATCACCAATCATATATCAATCATCAATCATCAATCATCAATTATTAATCATAAATCATCAATCATCAATCAACAATCATCAATCATCTCACATCAATCATCAATCATCAATCATCAATAATCAATCATGAGTCATCAATTATCAATCATCAATCATCAGTCATCAACCATCATTCATATATCATCAGTCATCAATCATCAACCATCAATCATCAATCATCAATCATCAATCATCAACCATCAATCATCAATCATCAATTATCAATCATAAATCATCAATCATCAATCAACAATCATCAATCATCAATCATCAATCATCAATCATCAGTCATCAATCATCAATCATCAATAATCAATCATCAATCATCTATCATCAATCATCAATCATCAATCGTCAATCATCAATCATCAATCAACAATCATCAATCATCTCTCATCAATCATCAATCATCAATGATCAATCGTCAATCATCAATCATCTATCATCAATCATCAATCATCAATCATCACTCATCAATCATCAATCATCAATCATCAATCATCAATCATCAATCATCAACCATCAATCATCAATCATCAACCATCAATCATCAATCATCAATCATCAATCATCAATCATCAATCATCAATCATCAATAATCAATCATCAATAATCAATTATCAATCATCAATCATAAGTCATCAATCATCATTCATCAATCATCAATCATCAACCAACAATCATCAATCATCAATCATCAACCATCAATCATCAATCATCACTTATCAATCATAAATCATCAATCATCAATCAACAATCATCAATCATCAATCATAAATCATCAATCATCAATGAACAATCATCAATCATCTCTAATCAATCATCAATCATCAGTCATCAATCATCACTCTGCAATCATCAATCATCAATCATCAATCATCAATCATCAATCATCAATCATCAATCATCAATCATCAATCATCAATCATCAATCATCAATCATCAATCATCAATCATCAATCATCAATCATCAATCATAAATCATCAATCATCAATCATCAATCATCAATCACCAATCATATATCAATCATCAATCATCAATCATCAATCATCAATCATCAATCATCAATCATCAATCATCAATCATCAATCATCAGTCATCAATCATCAGTCATCTATCATCAATCATCAATCATCAATCATCAATCATCAATCATCAATCATCAATCATCAATCATCAATCATCAACCATCAATCATCAATCATCAATTATCAATCATCAATCATCAATCAACAATCATCAATCATCTCTCATCAATCATCAGTCATCAATCACCACTCTGCAATCAGCAATCAAAAATCATCAATCATCAATCATCAATCATCAATGATCAATCATCAATCGTCAATCATCAATCATCAATCACAAATCCTTAATCATTAAACATCAACCATCAATCATCAGTCATCTATCATCAATCATCAATCGTCAATCATCAATCATCAATCCTCAATCATTAATAATCAACCATCAATCATCAGTCATCTATCATCATTCATCAATCATCAATCATCAATCATCAATCATCAATCATCAATCATCAATCATCAATCATCAATCATCAATCATCAATCATCAATCATCAATCATCAATCATCAATCATCAATCATCAATCATCAATCATCAATCATCAATCATCAATCATCAATCTTCAATCATCAATCGTCAATCATCAATAATCAATCATCAATCATCAATCATCAATCATCAATCATCAATCATCAATCATCAGTCATCAATCATCATTCATCTATCATCAATCATCAATCATCAACCATCAATCGTCAATCATCAATCATCTACCATCAATCATCAATCATCAATTATCAATCATAAATCATCAATCAACAATCATCAATCATCAATCATCAATCATATATCATCAATCATCAATTATCAATCATCATTCATCAATCATCATTCATCAATCATCAATCATCAATCATCAATCATCAATCATCAATCATCAATCATCAATCCTCAATCATCAATCATAAATCATCAATCATCAATAATCAATCATTAATCATCAATCATCAATCATCAATCATCAATCATCAATCATCAATCATCAATCATCAATCATCAATCATCAATCATCAATCATCAATCTTCAATCATCAATCATCAATCATCAATAATCAATCATCAATCATCAATCATCAATCATCAGTCATCAATCATCATTCATCTATCATCAATCATCAATCATACACCATCAATCATCAATCATCAATCATCTACCATCAATCATCAATCATCAATTATCAATCATAAATCATCAATCAACAATCATCAATCATCAATCATCAATCATCAATCATCAGTCATCAATCATCAGTCATCAATAATCAATCATCTATTATCAATCATGAATCATCAATCATAAATCATCAATCATCAATCAACAATCATCAATCATCTCTCATCAATCATCAATCATCAATCGTCAATCATCAATCATCTATCATCTATCATCAATTATCAATCATCAATCATCAATCATCATTCATCAATCATAAATCATCAATCATCAATCATCACTCTGCAATCAGCAATCATCAATCATCAATCATCCATCATCAACCATCAATCATCAATCATCAATTATCAATCATAAATCATCAATCATCAATAAACAATCATCAATCATCTCACATCAATCATCAATTATCACTCTGCAATCTGCAATCAAAAATCATCAATCCTCAATCATCAATCATAAACCGTCAATCATCAATCATCAATCCTCAATCATTAATCATTAACCATCAATCGTCAGTCATCTATCCTCAATCATCAATCATCAATCATCAATCCTCAATCATCAATCAGCAATCAATAATCATCGATCGTCAATCATCTATCATCAATCATCAATCATCAATTATCAATCAACAATCATCAATTATCAATTATCAATCCTCAATCATCAATAATCAGTCATCTATCATCAATCATCAATCATCAATTATCAATCATCAATCATCAATCATCAATCGTCAATCATCAATCACCAATTATCAATCATCAATCATCAACCATCATTCATCAATCATAAATCATCAATCATCAATCATCAGTCATCAATCATCACCCTGCAATCAGCAATCATCAATCATCAATCATCAATCATCAACCATCAATCATCAATCATCAATCATCAATCATCAATCATCAATCATCAATCATCAATCATCAATCATCAATCATCAATCATCAATCATCAATCATCAATCATCAATCATCAATCATCAATCATCAATCATCAGTCATCAATCATCATTCATCTATCATCAATCATCAATCATCAACCATCAATCATCAATCATCAATCATCTACCATCAATCATCAATCATCAATTATCAATCATAAATCATCAATCAACAATCATCAATAATCAGTCATCAATCATCAATCATCAATCGTCAATCATCAATCATCAATCCTCAATCATCAATCATCAATCATCAATCATCAATCATCAATAATCAGTCATCAATCATCAATCATCAATCGTCAATCATCAATCATCAATCCTCAATCATTAATCATCAACCATCAATCATCAGTCATCTATCATCAATCAACAATAATCAATCATCAATCATCAATCATGAATCATCAATAATCAACCATCAATCATCAATCATCAATCATCAGTCATCAATCAGTAGTCATCTATCATCAATCATCAATCATCAACCATCAATCATCAATCATCAGTCATCTATCATCAATCATCAATCATCAATCCTCAATCATCAATCATCAATCATCAATTATCAATCATCAATCATCAATCATCTATCATCAATCATTCATTATCAATCATCAATCATCAATCATCATTCATCATTCATCAATCATAAATCATCAATCATCAATCATTACTCTGCAATCATCAGTCGTCAATCACCCATCATCAACCATCAATCATCAATTATCAAAAATAAATCATCAACCATCAATAAACAATCATCAATCATCTCACATCAATCATCAATCATCAATCATCACTCTGCAATCAGCAACCAAAGATCATCAATCATCAATCATCAATCATCAATTATCAATCATCAATCATCAATCATCAATCATCAATCATCAATCATCAATCATCAATCATCAATCATCAATCGTCAATCATCAATCATCAATCCTCTATTATTAATCATCAACCGTCTATCATCAGTCATCTATCATCAATCATCACTCTGCAATCAGCAATCAACAATCATCAATTATCAATCATCCATCATCAATCATCAATCATATATCATCAATCATCAATTATCAATTATCAATTATCAATCATCAATCATCAATAATCAATCATCAATCATCAATCATCAATCATCAATCATCAATCATCAATAATCAGTCATCTATCATCAATTATTAATCATCAATCATCAATCATCAATCATCAATCATCAATCATCAACCATCAATCATCAGTCATCTATCATCAATCATCAATCATCAATCATCAATCATCAATCATCAATCATCAATAATCAGTCATCAATCATCAATCATCAATCGTCAATCATCAATCATCAATCCTCAATCATTAATCATAAACCATCAATCATCAGTCATCTATCATCAATCAACAATAATCAATCATCAATCATCAATCATGAATCATCAATAATCAACCATCAATCATCAATCATCAATCATCAGTCATCAATCAGTAGTCATCTATCATCAATCATCAATCATCAACCATCAATCATCAATCATCAGTCATCTATCATCAATCATCAATCATCAATCCTCAATCATCAATCATCAATCATCAATTATCAATCATCAATCATCAATCATCAATCATCTATCATCAATCATTCATTATCAATCATCAATCATCAATCATCATTCATCATTCATCAATCATAAATCGTCAATCATCAATCATTACTCTGCAATCATCAGTCGTCAATCATCCATCATCAACCATCAATCATCAATCATCAATTATCAAAAATAAATCATCAACCATCAATAAACAATCATCAATCATCTCACATCAATCATCAATCATCAATCATCAATCACTCTGCAATCAGCAATCAAAGATCATCAATCATCAATCATCAATCATCAATTATCAATCATCAATCATCAATCATCAATCATCAATCATCAATCATCAATCATCAATCATCAATCATCAATCGTCAATCATCAATCATCAATCCTCTATTATTAATCATCAACCGACTATCATCAGTCATCTATCAACAATCATCAATCATCAACCATCAATCATCAATCCTCAATTATCAATCAGCAATCAACATTCATCAATCATAAATCATCAATCATCAATCATCACTCTGCAATCATCAGTCGTCAATCACCCATCATCAACCATCAATCATCAATCATCAATTATCAATAATAAATCATCAACCATCAATAAACAATCATCAATCATCTCACATCAATCATCAATCATCAGTCATCAATCATCACTCTGCAATCAGCAATCAAAGATCATCAGTCATCTATCATCAATTATCAATCATCAATCATCAATCATCAATCATCAATCATCAATCATCAATCATCAATCATCAATCATCAATCATCAATCATCAATCATCAGTCATCTATCATCAATCATCAATCATCAATCATCAATCAGAAATCAACAATAATCAATCGTCAATCATAAATCATCAATTTTCAATCATCAATCATCAATCATCAATTATCAATCCTCAATCATCAATTATCAAATATCAATCATCTATCATAAATCATCAATCATCAATCATCAATCATCAATCATCAATCATCAATCATCAATCATCATTCATCACTCATAAATCATCAATCATCAATCATCAGTCATCAATCATCACCCTGCAATCAGCAATCATCAATCATCAATCATCAACCATCAATAATCAATCATCAATCATCAATCATCAATAATCAATCATCAATCATCAGTCATCAATCATCACTCTGCAATCAGCAATCAACAATCATCAATTATCAATCATCAATCATCAATCATCAATCATCAATCATCAATCATCAATCATCAATCATCAATCATCAATCATCAATGATCAATCATCAATCATCAATCATCAATCATCAATCATCAATCATCAATCATCAATCATCAATCATCAATCATCAATCATCAATCATCAACCATTAATCATCAACCATCAATCATCAATCATCAATCATTAATCATCAATCATCAATCATCAATCGTCAATCATCAATCATCAATCATCAATCCTCAATCATCAGTCATCAATCATCAATCATCAGTCAACTTTCATCAATCATCAATTATCAATCATCAATTATCAATCATAAATCATCAATCATCAATCAACAATCATAAATCATCAATCATCAATCATCAGTCATCAATCATCACTCTGCAATCAGCAATCATCAATCATCAATCATCAATCATCAATCATCAATCATCAATCATCAATCATCAATCATCAATCATCAATCATCAATCATCAATCATCAATCATCAATAATCAATCATCAATCATCAATCATCAATCATCAATCATCAATTATCAATTCTCAATCATCAATCATCAATCATCAATCATCAATCATCAATCATCAATCATATATCAATCATCAATCATCAATCATCAATCACCAATCATCAATTATCAATCATCAGTCATCTATCATCAGTCATCTATCAGCAATCATCAATCATCAATCATCAATCATTAATCATCAATCATCAATCATCAATCATCAATCAGCAATCATCAATCATCAATCATCAATCATCAATCCTCAATCATCAATCATCAATCATCAATCATGAATCATGAATCATCAATCATCATTCATCAATCATCAATCATCAATCATCAATCATCAATTATCAATTATCAATCATCAATCATCAATCATCAATCATCAATCATCAATCATCAATCATCAATCACCAATCATATATCAATCATCAATCATCAATCATCAATCATCAATCATCAATCATCAGTCATCTATCATCGGTCATCTATCATCAATCATCAATCATCAATCATCAATCATCAATCATCAATCATCAATCATCAATCATCAATCATCAATCATCAATCATCAATGAACAATCATCAATCATCTCTCATCAATCATCAATCATCAGTCATCAATCATCACTCTGCAATCATCAATCATCAATTATCAATCATCAATCATCAATCATCAATCATCAATCATCAATCATCAATCATCAATCATCAATCATCAATCATCAATCATCAATCATCAATCATCAATCCTCAATCATCAATCATCAATCATCAATCATCAATCATCAATCATCAATCATCAATTATCAATCATCAATCATCAATTATCAATTATCAATAATCACTCATAAATCATCAATCTTCAATCATCAATCAATAATCATCAATCACCAATTATATATCAATCATCAATCATCAATCATCAATCATCAATCACCAATCATCAATCATCAATCATCAATCATCAATCATCAATCATCAATCATCAATCATCAATCATCAATCATCAATCATCAATCATCAATCATCAATCATCAATCATCAATCATCAATCATCAATCCTCAATCATCAATCAACAATCATCAATCATCAATCACCAATCATATATCAATCATCAATCATCAATCATGAATCATCAATGAACAATTATCAATCACCTCTCATCAATCATCAATCATCAGTCATCAATCATCACTCTGCAATCATCAATCATCAATTATCAATCATTAATCATCAATTATAAATAATCAATCATCAATCATCAATCATCAATCATCAATCATCAATCATCAATCATCAATCTTCAATCCTCAAACATCAATCATCAATCATCAATCATCAATCATCAATCATCAATCATCAATAATCAATCATCAATTATCATTTATCAATCATCAATCATCAATCATCAATAATCAATCATCAATCATCAATCACCAATCATATATCAATCATCAATCATCAATCATCAATCATCAATCGTCAGTCATCAATCATCAATCATCAATCATCAATCATCAATCATCAGTCATCTATCATCAGTCTTCTATCATCAATCATCAATCATCAATCATCAATCATCAATTATCAATCATCAATCATCAATCATCAATCATCACTCATCAACCATCAATCATCACTTATTAACCGTAAATCATCAATCATCAATAAAGAATTATCAATCATCTCTCATCAATTATCAATCATCAGTCATCAATCACCACTCTGCAATCAGCAATAAATAATCATCAATCATCAATCATCAATCATCAATCGTCAATCATCAATCATCAATCATCAATCATCAATCCTCAATCATTTTTCATCAACCATCAATCATCAGTCATCTATCATCAATCATCAATCGTCAATCATCAATCATCAATCATCAATCCTCAATCATCATTCAGCAATCATCAATCATCAATCATCAATCATCGATTTTCAATCATCAATCATCAATCGTCAATCATCAATCATCAATCCTCAATCATTAATCATCAACCATCAATCATCAGTCATCTATCATTAAACATCAATCATCAATCATCAATCATCAATCATCAATCATCAATCATCAATCTTCAATCATCAATTAGCAATCAACAATCATCAATCATCAATCATCAATCATCAATTTTCAATCATCAATCATCAATCATCAATTATCAATCCTCAATCATCAATCATCAATCATCAATCATCAATCATCAATCATCAATCATCAATCACCAATCATATATCAATCATCAATCATCAATCATCAATCATCAATCATCAATCATCAATCATCAATCATCAATCATCAGTCATCTATCATCGGTCATCTATCATCAATCATCAATCATCAATCATCAATCATCAATCATCAATCATCAATCATCAATCATCAATCATCAATCATCAATGAACAATCATCAATCATCTCTCATCAATCATCAATCATCAGTCATCAATCATCACTCTGCAATCATCAATCATCAATTATCAATCATCAATCATCAATCATCAATCATCAATCATCAATCATCAATCATCAATCATCAATCATCAATCATCAATCATCAATCATCAATCATCAATCATCAATCATCAATCATCAATCATCAATCCTCAATCATCAATCATCAATCATCAATCATCAATCATCAATCATCAATCATCAATTATCAATCATCAATCATCAATTATCAATTATCAATAATCACTCATAAATTATCAATCTTCAATCATCAATCATCAATCATCAATCACCAATTATATATCAATCATCAATCATCAATCATCAATCATCAATCATCAATCATCAATCATCAATCATCAATCATCAATCATCAATCATCAATCATCAATCATCAATCATCAATCATCAATCATCAATCATCAATCATCAATCATCAATCATCAATCATCAATCATCAATCATCAATCATCAATCATCAATCCTCAATCATCAATCAACAATCATCAATCATCAATCACCAATCATATATATATCATCAATCATCAATCATGAATCATCAATGAACAATTATCAATCACCTCTCATCAATCATCAATCATCAGTCATCAATCATCACTCTGCAATCATCAATCATCAATTATCAATCATTAATCATCAATTATAAATAATCAATCATCAATCATCAATCATCAATCATCAATCATCAATCATCAATCTTCAATCCTCAAACATCAATCATCAATCATCAATCATCAATCATCAATCATCAATCATCAATCATCAATAATCAATCATCAATTATCATTTAGCAATCATCAATCATCAATCATCAATCATCAATCACCAATCATATATCAATCATCAATCATCAATCATCAATCATCAATCGTCAGTCATCCATCATCAATCATCAATCATCAATCATCAGTCAGCTATCATCAGTCTTCTATCATCAATCATCAATCATCAATCATCAATCATCAATTATCAATCATCAATCATCAATCATCAATCATCAATCATCAACCATCAATCATCACTTATTCACCGTAAATCATCAATCATCAATAAAGAATAATCAATCATCTCTCATCAATTATCAATCATCAGTCATCAATCACCACTCTGCAATCAGCAATAAATAATCATCAATCATCAATCATCAATCATCAATCGTCAATCATCAATCATCAATCATCAATCATCAATCCTCAATCATTTTTCATCAACCATCAATCATCAGTCATCTATCATCAATCATCAATCGTCAATCATCAATCATCAATCATCAATCCTCAATCATCATTCAGCAATCATCAATCATCAATCATCAATCATCGATTTTCAATCATCAATCATCAATCGTCAATAATCAATCATCAATCCTCAATCATTAATCATCAACCATCAATCATCAGTCATCTATCATTAAACATTTATCATCAATCATCAATCATCACTCATCAATCATCAATCATCAATCTTCAATCATCAATTAGCAATCAACAATCATCAATCATCAATCATCAATTTTCAATCATCAATCATCAATCATCAATTATCAATCCTCAATCATCAATCATCAATCATCGTAATTTATCATCAATCATCAATCATCAATCATCAATCATCAATCATCAATCATCAATCATCATTCATCACTCATAAATCATTAATCATCAATCATCAGTCATCAATCATCACCCTGCAATCAGCAATCATCAATCATCAATCATCAATCATCAATTATCAATCGTCAGTCATCAATCATCACTCTGCAATCAGCAATAAACAATCGTCAATTATCAATCATTAATCATCAATCATCAATCATCAATGATCAATCATCAATCATCAATCATCAATCATCAATCATCAATCATCAATCATCAATCATCAATCATCAATCGTCAATCATCAATCATCAATCATCAATCCTCAATCATCAGTCATCAATCATATATCATCAGTCATCTATCATCAATCATCAATTATCAATCATTAATCATCAATTATAAATAATCAATCATCAATCATCAATCATCAATCATCAATCATCAATCAACAATCATTAATCATCAATCATCAATCATCAGTCATCAATCATCACTCTGCAATCAGCAATTATCAATCATCAATCATAAATCATCAACCATCAATCATCAATCATCAATCATCAATGAACAATCATCAATCATCTCTCATCAATCATCAATAATCATTCACCAATCATCACTCTGCAATCATCAATCATCAATCATCAATCATCAATCATCAATCATCAATCATCAATCATCAATCATCAATCATCAATCATCAATCGTCAATCATCAATTATCAATCATCAATCATCAATCATCAATCATCAATCATCAATCACCAATCATATATCAATTATCAATCATCAATCATCAATCATCAATCATCAATCATCAGTCATCAATCATCAATCATCAATCATCGATAATCAATCATCAATGAACAATCATCAATCATCTCTCATCAATCATCAATCATCAGTCATCAATCATCACTCTGCAATCATCAATCATCAATTATCAATCATCAATCATCAATCATCAATCATCAATCATCAATCATCAATCATCAATCATCAATCATCAATCATCAATCCTCAATCATCAATCATCAATCATCAATCATCAATCACCAATCATCAATTATCAATCATCAATCATCAATTATCAATTATCAATAATCACTCATAAATTATCAATCTTCAATCATCAATCATCAATCATCAATCACCAATTATATATCAATCATCAATCATCAATCATCAATCATCAATCATCAATCATCAATCATCAATCATCAATCATCAATCATCAATCATCAATCATCAATCATCAATCATCAATCATCAATCATCAATTAGCAATCAACAATCATCAATCATCAATCATCAATTTTCAATCATCAATCATCAATCATCAATTATCAATCCTCAATCATCAATCATCAATCATCGTAATTTATCATCAATCATCAATCATCAATCATCAATCATCAATCATCAATCATCATTCATCACTCATAAATCATTAATCATCAATCATCAATCATCAATCATCACCCTGCAATCAGCAATCATCAATCATCAATCATCAATCATCAATTATCAATCGTCAGTCATCAATCATCACTCTGCAATCAGCAATAAACAATCGTCTATTATCAATCCTCAATCATTAATCATCAACCATCAATCATCAGTCATCTATCATTAAACATCAATCATCAATCATCAATCATCACTCATCAATCATCAATCATCAATCTTCAATCATCAATTAGCAAGGACAATCATCAATCATCAATCCTCAATCATTAATCATCAACCATCAATCATCAGTCATCTATCATTAAACATTTATCATCAATCATCAATCATCACTCATCAATCATCAATCATCAATCTTCAATCATCAATTAGCAATCAACAATCATCAATCATCAATCATCAATTTTCAATCATCAATCATCAATCATCAATTATCAATCCTCAATCATCAATCATCAATCATCGTAATTTATCATCAATCATCAATCATCAATCATCAATCATCAATCATCAATCATCATTCATCACTCATAAATCATTAATCATCAATCATCAGTCATCAATCATCACCCTGCAATCAGCAATCATCAATCATCAATCATCAATCATCAATCATCAATCATCAATCATCAATCATCACTCATCAATCATCAATCATCAATCTTCAATCATCAATTAGCAATCAACAATCATCAATCATCAATCATCAATCATCAATTTTCAATCATCAATCATCAATCATCAATTATCAATCCTCAATCATCAATCATCAATCATCAATCATCAATCATCAATCACCAATCATATATCAATCATCAATCATCAATCATCAATCATCAATCATCAATCATCAATCATCAATCATCAATCATCAATCATCAATCATCAATCATCAATCATCAGTCATCTATCATCGGTCATCTATCATCAATCATCAATCATCAATCATCAATCATCAATCATCAATCATCAATCATCAATCATCAATCATCAATCATCAATCATCAATCATCAATCATCAATCATCAATGAACAATCATCAATCATCTCTCATCAATCATCAATCATCAGTCATCAATCATCACTCTGCAATCATCAATCATCAATTATCAATCATCAATCATCAATCATCAATCATCAATCATCAATCATCAATCATCAATCATCAATCATCAATCATCAATCATCAATCATCAATCATCAATCCTCAATCATCAATCATCAATCATCAATCATCAATCATCAATCATCAATCATCAATTATCAATCATCAATCATCAATTATCAATTATCAATAATCACTCATAAATTATCAATCTTCAATCATCAATCATCAATCATCAATCACCAATTATATATCAATCATCAATCATCAATCATCAATCATCAATCATCAATCATCAATCATCAATCATCAATCAACAATCATCAATCATCAATCATCAATCATCAATCATCAATCATCAATCATCAATCATCAATCATCAATCATCAATCATCAATCATCAATCATCAATCATCAATCATCAATCATCAATCCTCAATCATCAATCAACAATCATCAATCATCAATCACCAATCATATATATATCATCAATCATCAATCATGAATCATCAATGAACAATTATCAATCACCTCTCATCAATCATCAATCATCAGTCATCAATCATCACTCTGCAATCATCAATCATCAATTATCAATCATTAATCATCAATTATAAATAATCAATCATCAATCATCAATCATCAATCATCAATCATCAATCATCAATCTTCAATCCTCAAGCATCAATCATCAATCATCAATCATCAATCATCAATCATCAATCATCAATCATCAATCATCAATAATCAATCATCAATTATCATTTATCAATCATCAATCATCAATCATCAATCATCAATCACCAATCATATATCAATCATCAATCATCAATCATCAATCATCAATCGTCAGTCATCAATCATCAATCATCAATCATCAATCATCAGTCATCTATCATCAGTCTTCTATCATCAATCATCAATCATCAATCATCAATTATCAATCATCAATCATCAATCATCAATCATCAATCATCAACCATCAATCATCACTTATTCACCGTAAATCATCAATCATCAATAAAGAATAATCAATCATCTCTCATCAATTATCAATCATCAGTCATCAATCACCACTCTGCAATCAGCAATAAATAATCATCAATCATCAATCATCAATCGTCAATCATCAATCATCAATCATCAATCATCAATCATCAATCCTCAATCATTTTTCATCAACCATCAATCATCAGTCATCTATCATCAATCATCAATCGTCAATCATCAATCATCAATCATCAATCCTCAATCATCATTCAGCAATCATCAATCATCAATCATCAATCATCGATTTTCAATCATCAATCATCAATCGTCAATCATCAATCATCAATCCTTAATCATTAATCATCAACCATCAATCATCAGTCATCTATCATTAAACATTTATCATCAATCATCAATCATCACTCATCAATCATCAATCATCAATCTTCAATCATCAATTAGCAATCAACAATCATCAATCATCAATCATCAATTTTCAATCATCAATCATCAATCATCAATTATCAATCCTCAATCATCAATCATCAATCATCGTAATTTATCATCAATCATCAATCATCAATCATCAATCATCAATCATCAATCATCATTCATCACTCATAAATCATTAATCATCAATCATCAGTCATCAATCATCACCCTGCAATCAGCAATCATCAATCATCAATCATCAATCATCAATTATCAATCGTCAGTCATCAATCATCACTCTGCAATCAGCAATAAACAATCGTCAATTATCAATCATTAATCATCAATCATCAATCATCAATCATCAATCATCAATCATCAATCATCAATCATCAATCATCAATCATCAATCGTCAATCATCAATCATCAATCATCAATCCTCAATCATCAGTCATCAATCATATATCATCAGTCATCTATCATCAATCATCAATTATCAATCATTAATCATCAATTATAAATAATCAATCATCAATCATCAATCATCAATCATCAATCATCAATCAACAATCATTAATCATCAATCATCAATCATCAGTCATCAATCATCACTCTGCAATCAGCAATTATCAATCATCAATCATAAATCATCAACCATCAATCATCAATCATCAATCATCAATCATCAATGAACAATCATCAATCATCTCTCATCAATCATCAATCATCATTCACCAATCATCACTCTGCAATCATCAATCATCAATCATCAATCATCAATCATCAATCATCAATCATCAATCATCAATCGTCAATCATCAATTATCAATCATCAATCATCAATCATCAATCATCAATCATCAATCACCAATCATATATCAATCATCAATCATCAATCATCAATCATCAATCATCAATCATCAGTCATCAATCATCAATCATCAATCATCGATAATCAATCATCAATCATCAATGATCAATCATCAATCATCAATCATCAATCATCAATCATCAATTATCAATCATCAGTAATAAATCATAAATCAATCCTCAATCATCAATCATCAATCATCAACCATCAATCATCAATCATCAATCATCAATTACCTATCATAATTCATCAATCATCAACCAACAATCATCAATCATCTCTCATCAATCATAATAATCAGTCATCAATCATCACTCTGCAATCAGCAATCAACAATCATCAATCATAAATCATCAATCATCAATCATCAATCATCAATTATCAATTATCAATAATCAATCATTAATCATCAATCATCAATCATCAATCATCAATCATCAATCATCAATCATTAATCATCAATCATCAATCATCAATCATCAATCATCAATCCTCGATCATTCATCATCAACCATCAATCATCAACCATCAATTATCAATGATCAATCATTTTTCATTAATCATCAAGCATAAATCATCAGTCATCAATCATCAATCTTCAGTCACGAAGCATCAACCATCAATAACCAATCATCAATGATTAATCATCAATCATCAATAAGCAATCATCAATCATCAATCATCAATTATCAATCATCAATTATCAATCATCAATCATCAATCATCAATCATCAATCATCAATCATCAATCATCAATCGTCAATCATCACTCATCAATCCTCAATCATTAATCATCAATCATCAATCATCAGTCATCAGTCATCTATCATCAATTATCAATCATCAATCATCAATCATCAATCATCAATCATCAATCATCAATCATCAATCATCAATCACCAATCATCAATCATCAATCATCAATTATCAATCATCAATCATCTATCATCAATCATCAATCATCAATCATTAATCATCAATCATCAATCATTAACCATCAATCATCAATTATCATTTATAAATCAACAATCATCAATCAACAATCATCAATCATCTCTCATCAATCATCACTCATCAGTCATCAATCATCACTCTGCAATCAGAAATCAACAATCATCAATCACCAATCAACAATCATCAATCATCAATCATCAATCATCAATCATCAATCATCAATCATCAATCATCAATCCGCAAGCATTAATCATCAACCATCAATCATCAGTCATCTATCTTCAGTCATCAATCATCAATCATCAATTATCAATCATCAATAATCACTCATCAATCATCAATCATCAACAGTCAATCATCAATCATCGTTCACCAATCATCAATCATCAATCATCAATGATCAATTATCAATCACCAATCATAAATCATCAATAATCAATCATCAATCATCAAACATCAATCATCAATCATCAATCATCAATCATCAATCATCAATCATCAATTATCAATCATCAATGATAAATCATCAATCATCAATCATCAATCATCAACCATCAATAATCAATCATCGTTCATCAATCATCAATCATCAATCATCAATGATCAATTATCAATCATCAATCATCAATCATCAATTATCAATCATCAATCATCGTTCATCAATCATCAATCATCAATCATCAATCATCAATCATCAATTATCAATCATCTATCATAAATCATCAATCATCAATCATCAATCATCAATCATCAACCATCAATAATCAATCATCGTTCATCAATCACCATTCATCAATCATCAATCATCAATCATCAATCATCAATCATCAACCATCAATAATCAATCATCAATCATCAATCATCAATCATCAGTCATCTATCATCAATTATCAATCATCAATCATCAATCATAAATCATCAATCATCAATCATCAATCATCAATCATCAATCATCAATCATCAATCATCAATCATCAATCATCAATCATCAATCATCAATCATCAATCATCAATCATCAATCATCAATCATCAAACATCAATCATCAATCTTCAATCATCAATCATCAATCATTAATCATCAATCATCAATCATTAACCATCAATCATCAATTATCATTTATAAATCAACAATCATCAACCAACAATCATCAATCATCTCTCATCAATCATCAGTCATCAATCATCACTTTGCAATCAGCAATCAACAATCATCACTCAACAATCATAAAGCATCAATTATCAATCATCAATAATCAATCATCAACCATCAATCATAAACCATCAATCATCAATCATCTTTCATTAAATATCAATCATCAATGATCAATTATCAATCACCAATCATAAATCATCAATCATTAATCATCAATTATCAAACATCAATCATCAACCATCAATCATCGTTCATTTATCACCAATCATCAATCATCAATCATCAATCATCAATTATCAATCATCAATCATAAATCATCAATCATCAATCATCAATCATCAACCATCAATAATCAATCACCGTTCGTCAATCATCAATCATCAATCATCAATCATGAATCATCAGTCATCAATCATTAATCATCAATCATCAATCATTAACCATCAATCATCAATCAGCAATTATCATTTATAAATCAACAATCATCAATCAACAATCATCAATCATCTCTCATCAATCATCAGTCATCACTCTGCAATCAGCAATCAACAATCATCAATCACCAATCATCAATCATCAATCATCAATCATCAATCATCAATCATCAATCATAAATCATCAATCCGCAAGCATTAATCATCAACCATCAATCATCACTCATCTATCTTCAGTAATCAATCATCAATCATCAATTATTAATCATCAATAATCAATCATCAATCATCAACCATCAACCATCAACCATCAATCATCAATCATCGTTCATCAATCATCAATCATCAATTTTCAATGATCAATTATCAATTACCAATCATAAATCATCAATCATTAATCATCAATCATCAATCATCAATCATCAATCATCAATCATCAATCATCAATCATCAATAATCAATCATCGTTCATCAATCATCAATCATCAATCATCAATGATCAAGTATCAATCACCAATCGTCAATCATCAAACATCAATCATCAATCATCAATCATCAATCATCAATCATCAAACATCAATCATCATTCGTCAATCATCAATCATCCATCATCAATCATCAATCAACAATCATAAATCATCAATCCTCAATCATCAATCATCAATCATCAACCATCAATAATCAATCATCGTTCATCAATCATCAATCATCAATCATCAATGATCAAGTATCAATCACCAATCGTCAATCATCAAACATCAATCATCAATCATCAATCATCAATCATCAATCATCAAACATCAATCATCATTCGTCAATCATCAATCATCCATCATCAATCAACAATCAACAATCATCAACCATCAATCATCAATCATCAATTATCAATCATCAATCATAAATCATCAATCATCAATCATCAATCATCAATTCTCAATCATCAACCATCAACCATCAATCATAGTTCATCAATCATCAATCATCACTCATCAATCATCAATCATCAATGATCAATTATCAATCACCAATCGTCAATCATGAAACATCAATCATCAATCATCAATCATCAATCATCAATCGTCAATCATCAATCATCCATCATCAATCATCAATCAACAATCAATAATCATCAATCATCAATCATCAATCATCAATCATCAATCATCAATCATCAATCATGAATCATCAATCATCAGTCATCACTCTGCAATCAGCAATCAACAATCATCAATCACCAATCATCAATCATCAATCATCAATCATCAATCATCAATCATAAATCATCAATCCTCAATCATCAATCATCAATCATCAACCATCAATAATCAATCATCGTTCATCAATCATCAATCATCAATCATCAATGATCAAGTATCAATCACCAATCGTCAATCATCAAACATCAATCATCAATCATCAATCATCAATCATCAATCATCAATCATCAATCATCAAACATCAATCATCATTCGTCAATCATCAATCATCCATCATCAATCATCAATCAACAATCATCAACCATCAATCATCAATCATCAATTATCAATCATCAATCATAAATCATCAATCATCAATCATCAATCATCAATTCTCAATCATCAACCATCAATCATCAATCATAGTTCATCAATCATCAATCATCACTCATCAATCATCAATCATCAATGATCAATTATCAATCACCAATCGTCAATCATGAAACATCAATCATCAATCATCAATCATCAATCATCAATCGTCAATCATCAATCATCCATCATCAATCATCAATCAACAATCAATAATCATCAATCATCAATCATCAATCATCAATCATCAACCATCAATCATCAATCATGAATCATCAATCATCAATCATCAATCATCAATCATCAATCATCAATCATCAATCATCAATCATCAATCATCAATCATCAATCATCAATTATCAATCATCAATCATAAATCATCAATCATCAATCATAAATCATCAATCATCAATCATCAATCATCAATCTTCAATCATCAATCATTAATCATCAACCATCTATCATCAATCATCGTTCATCAATCATCAATCATCAATCATCAATGATCAATTATGAATCACCAATCGTCAATCATCAAACATCAATCATCAATCATCAATCATCAATCATCAATCATCAATCATCAATCATCAATCATCAATCATCAATCATCAATCATCAATAATCAATCATCAATCATCAATCATCAATCATCAATCATCAATCATCAATCGTCAATCACAAATCATCCATCATCAATCATAAATCATCAATCATCAATGATCAAGTATCAATCACCTATCGTCAATCATCAAACATCAATCATCAATCATCAATCATCAATCATCAATCGTCAATCATCAATCATCCATCATCAATCATCAATCAACAATCATCAAACATCAATCATCAATCATCAATTATCAATCATCAATCATAAATCATCAATCATCAATCATCAATTCTCAATCATCAACCATCAATCATCAATCATCGTTCATCAATCATCAATCATCAATCATCAATCATCAATCATCAATGATCAATTATCAATCACCAATCGTCAATCATGAAACATCAATCATCAATCATCAATCATCAATCATCAATCATCAATCGTCAATCATCAATCATCCATCATCAATCATCAATCATCAATCAACAATCAATAATCATCAATCATCAATCATCAATCATCAATCATCAATCATCAATCATCAATCATCAATTATCAATCATCAATCATCAATCATCAATCATCAATCATCAATCAGCAATCATCAATCATCAATCATCAATCGTCAATCATCAATCATCAATTATCAATCATCAATCATTAATCATCAATTATCAATTATCAATCATAAATCATCAATCATCAATCATCAATCATCAATCATCAATCAGCAATCAGCAATCATCAATCATCAATCAACAATTATCAATCATCAATCATCAATCAATCATCAATCATCAATCATAAATCATCAAAGATCAATCATCAATCATCAATCATCAATCATCAATCATTAATCATCAACCATCTATCATCAATCATCGTTCATCAATCATCAATCATCAATCATCAATGATCAATGATGTATCACCAATCGTCAATCATCAAACATCAATCATCAATCATCAATCTTCAATCATCAATCATCAATCATCAATCATCAATCATCAATCATCAATCATCAATCATCAATCGTCAATCACAAATCATCCATCATCAATCATAAATCATCAATCATCAATGATCAAGTATCAATCACCAATCGTCAATCATCAAACATCAATCATCAATCATCAATCATCAATCGTCAATCATCAATCATCCATCATCAATCATCAATAAACAATCATCAAACATCAATCATCAATCATCAATTATCAATCATCAATCATAAATCATCAATCATCATTCATCAATCATCAATCATCAATTCTCAATCATCAACCATCAATAATTAATCATCGTTCATCAATCATCAATCATCAATGATCAAGTATCAATCACCAATCGTCAATCATCAAACATCAATCATCAATCATCAATCATCAATCATCGATTTTCAATCATCAATCATCAATCGTCAATCATCAATCATCAATCTTCAATCATTAATCATCAACAATCAATCATCAGTCATCTATCATTAATCATCAATCATCAATCATCAATCATCAACCATCAATCATCAATCATCGATCATCAATTTTCAATCATCAATCATCAATCATCAATTATCAATCGTCAGTCATCAATCATCACTCTGCAATCAGCAATCAACAATCGTCAATTATCAATCATTAATCATCAATCATCAATCATCAATCATCAATCATCAATCATCAATCATCAATCATCAATCATCAATCATCAATCATCAATCATCAATCATCAATCATCAATCATCAATCATCGATCATCAATTTTCAATCATCAATCATCAATCATCAATCATCAATCGTCAATCATCAATGATCAATCATCAATCCTCAATCATCAGTCATCAATAATATATCATCAGTCATCTATCATCAATCATCAATTATCAATCATTAATCATCAATTATAAATAATCAATCATCAATCATCAATCATCAATCAACAATCATTAATCATCAATCATCAATCATCAGTCATCAATCATCACTCTGCAATCAGCAATTATCAATCATCAATCATGAATCATCAACCATCAATCATCAATCATCAATCATCAATCATCAATCATCAATCATCAATCATCAATGAACAATCTTCAATCATCTCTCATCAATCATCAATCATCATTCATCAATCATCACTCTGCAATCATCAATCATCAATCATCAATCATCAATCATCAATCATCAATCATCAATCATCAATCGTCAATCATCAATTATCAATCATCAATCATCAATCATCAATCATCAATCATCAATCATCAATCATCGTAATTTATCATCAATCATCAATCATCAATCATCAATCATCAATCATCAATCATCAATTTTCAATCCTCAATCATCAATCACCAATCATCGTAATTTATCATCAATCATCAATCATCAATCATCAATCATCAATCATCAATCATCAATCATCAATCATCAATCATCAATCATCAATCATCAATCATCAATCATCAATCATCAATCATCATTCATCACTCATAAATCATTAATCATCAATCATCAGTCATCAATCATCACCCTGCAATCAGCAATCATCAATCATCAATCATCAATCATCAACCATCAATCATCAATCATCGATCATCAATTTTCAATCATCAATCATCAATTATCAATCGTCAGTCATCAATCATCACTCTGCAATCAGCAATTACAAACGTCAGTTATCAATCATTAATCATCAATCATCAATCATCAATCATCAATCATCAATCATCAATCATCAATCATCAATCATCAATCATCAATCATCAATCATCAATCATCAATCATCAATCATCAATCATCAATCATCAATCATCAATCATCAATCATCAATCATCAATCATCAATCATCAATCATCAATCATCAATCATCAATCGTCAATCATCAATCATCAATCATCAATCCTCAATCATCAGTCATCAATCCTATATCATCAGTCATCTATCATCAATCATCAATTATCAATCATTAATCATCAATTATAAATAATCAATCATCAATCATCAATCATCAATCATCAATCATCAATCAACAATCATTAATCATCAATCATCAATCATCAGTCATCAATCATCACTCTGCAATCAGCAATTATCAATCATCAATCATAAATCATCAACCATCAATCATCAATCATCAATCATCAATCATCAATCATCAATCATCAATGAACAATCATCAATCATCTCTCATAAATAATCAATCATCATTCATCAATCATCACTCTGCAATCATCAATCATCAATCATCAATCATCAATCATCAATCATCAATCATCAATCGTCAATCATCAATTATCAATCATCAATCATCAATCATCAATCATCAATCATCAATCATCAATCATCAATCATCAATCATCAATCATCAATCATCAATCATCAATCACCAATCATATATCAATCATCAATCATCAATCATCAATCATCAATCATCAATCATCAATCATCAATCATCAATCATCAATCATCAATCATCAATTATCAATCATCAATCATCTATCATCAACCATCAATCATCAATATTAATCATCAATCATCAATCATTAACCACCAATCATCAATTATCATATATAAATCAACAATCATCAATCAACAATCATCAATCATCTCTCATCAATCATCACTCATCAGTCATCAATCATCACTCTGCAATCAGAAATCAACAATCATCAATCACCAATCAACAATCATCAATCATCAATCATCAATCATCAATCATCAATCCGCAAGCATTAATCATCAACCATCAATCATCAGTCATCTATCTTCAGTCATCAATCATCAATCATCAATTATCAATCATCAATAATCACTCATCAATCATCAATCATCAACAGTCAATCATCAATCATCGTTCACCAATCATCAATCATCAATCATCAATGATCAATTATCAATCACCAATCATAAATCATCAAAAATCAATCATCAATCATCAAACATCAATCATCAATCATCAATCATCAATCATCAATCATCAATCATCAATCATCAATCATCAATCATCAATTATCAATCATCAATGATAAATCATCAATCATCAATCATCAATCATCAACCATCAATAATCAATCATCGTTCATCAATCATCAATCATCAATCATCAATGATCAATTATCACTCATCAATCATCAATCATCAATCATCAATCATCGTTCATCAATCATCAATCATCAATCATCAAACATCAATTATCAATTATCAATCATCTATCATAAATCATCAATGATCAATCATCAATCATCAATCATCAATCATCAACCATCAATAATCAATCATCGTTCATCAATCACCATTCATCAATCATCAATCATCAATCTTCAATCATCAATCATCAACCATCAATAATCAATCATCAACCATCAATCATCAATCATCAATTATCAATCATCAATCATAAATCATCAATCATCAATCATCAATCATCAATTCTCAATCATCAACCATCAATCATCAATTATCAATCATCAATCATAAACCATCAATCATCAATCATCAATCATCAATCATCAACCATCAATCATCAATCATCAATTATCAATCATCAATCATAAATCATCAATCATCAATCATCAATCATCAATTCTCAATCATCAACCATCAATCATCAATCATCGTTCATCAATCATCAATCATCAATCATCAATCATCAATCATCAATCATCAATGATCAATTATCAATCACCAATCGTCAATCATGAAACATCAATCATCAATCATCAATCATCAATCATCAATCATCAATCGTCAATCATCAATCATCAATCATCTTTCATCAATCATCAATCATCAATGATCAATTATCAATCACCAATCATAAATCATCAATCATTAATCATCAATTATCAAACATCAATCATCAATCATCAATCATCGTTCATCAATCATCAATCATCAATCATCAATCATCAATCATCAATCATCAATCATCAATCATCAATGATCAATTATCAATCATCAATCATAAATCATCAATCATCAATCATCAATCATCAATCATCAACCATCAATCATCAATCATCAATTATCAATCATCAATCATCAATCATCAATCATCAATCATCAATCATCAATCATCAATCATCAATTATCAATCATCAATAATCAATCATCAATCATCAATCATAAACCATCAATCATCAATCATCAATCATCTTTCGTCAATCATCAATCATCAATGATCAATTATCAATCACCAATCTTAAATCATCAATCATTAATCATCAATTATCAAACATCAATCATCAACCATCAATCATCGTTCATCAATCACGGATCATCAACCATCAATCATCGTTCATCAATCACCAATCATCAATCATCAATCATCAATCATCAATCATCAATTATCAATCATCAATCATAAATCATCAATCATCAATCATCAATCATCAATCATCAACCATCAATCATCAATCATCAATTATCAATCATCAATCATAAATCATCAATCATCAATCATCAATTCTCAATCATCAACCATCAATCATCAATCATCGTTCATCAATCATCAATCATCAATCATCAATCATCAATCATCAATCATCAATCATCAATCATCAATCATCAATGATCAATTATCAATCATCAATCATAAATCATCAATCATCAATCATCAATCATCAATCATCAACCATCAATCATCAATCATCAATTATCAATCATCAATCATCAATCATCAATCATCAATCATCAATCATCAATCATCAATCATCAATTATCAATCATCAATAATCAATCATCAATCATCAATCATAAACCATCAATCATCAATCATCAATCATCTTTCGTCAATCATCAATCATCAATGATCAATTATCAATCACCAATCTTAAATCATCAATCATTAATCATCAATTATCAAACATCAATCATCAACCATCAATCATCGTTCATCAATCACGGATCACCAATCATCAATCATCAATCATCAATCATCAATTATCAATCATCAATCATAAATCATCAATCATCAATCATCAATCATCAATCATCAATCATCAACCATCAATCATCAATCATCAATTATCAATCATCAATCATAAATCATCAATCATCAATCATCAATCATCAATTCTCAATCATCAACCATCAATCATCAATCATCGTTCATCAATCATCAATCATCAATCATCAATCATCAATCATCAATCATCAATCATCAATCATCAATGATCAATTGTCAATCACCAATCGTCAATCATGAAACATCAATCATCAATCATCAATCATCAATCATCAATCATCAATCATCAATCATCAATCATCAATCATCAATCATCAATCGTCAATCACAAACCATCCATCATCAATCATCAATGATCAAGTATCAATCACCAATCGTCAATCATCAAACATCAATCATCAATCATCAATCATCAATCGTCAATCATCAATCATCCATCATCAATCATCAATAAACAATCATCAAACATCAATCATCAATCATCAATTATCAATCATCAATCATAAATCATCAATCATCAATCAACAATCATCAATCATCAACCATCTATCATCAATCATCGTTCATCAATCATCAATCATCAATCATCAATGATCAATTATGAATCACCAATCGTCAATCATCAAACATCAATCATCAATCATCAATCATCAATCATCAATCATCAATCATCAATCATCAATCATCAATCATCAATCATCAATCATCAATCATCAATCATCAATCGTCAATCACAAACCATCCATCATCAATCATCAATGATCAAGTATCAATCACCAATCGTCAATCATCAAACATCAATCATCAATCATCAATCATCAATCGTCAATCATCAATCATCCATCATCAATCATCAATAAACAATCATCAAACATCAATCATCAATCATCAATTATCAATCATCAATCATAAATCATCAATCATCAATCATCAATCATCAATCATCAATCATCAATCATCAATCATCAATCATCAATCATCAATTCTCAATCATCAACCATCAATAATCAATCATCGTTCATCAATCATCAATCATCAATGAACAAGTATCAATCACCAATCGTCAATCATCAAACATCAATCATCAATCATCAATCATCAATCATCAATCATCAATCATCAATCATCAATCATCAATCATCAATCATCAATCATCAATCATCAAACGTCAATCATCAATCATCGATCATCAATCATCAATCAACAATCATCAAACATCAATCATCAATCATCAATTATCAATCATCAATCATAAATCATCAATCATCAATCATCAATTCTCAATCATCAACCATCAATCATCAATCATCGTTCATCAATCATCAATCATCAATCATCAATGATCAATTATCAATCACCAATCGTCAATCATGAAACATCAATCATCAATCATCAATCATCAATCATCAATCGTCAATCATCAATCATCCATCATCAATCATCAATCAACAATCAATAATCATCAATCATCAATCATCAATCATCAATCATCAATCATCAATCATCAATCATCAATCATCAATCATCAATTATCAATCATCAATCATAAAGCATCAATCATCAATCATCAATCATCAATCATCAATCATCAACCATCAATCATCAATCATCGTTCATCAATCATCAAGCATAAATCATCAATCATCAATCATCAATCATCAATCATCAATCATCAATCATCAAACATCAATCATCAATCATCAATCATCAATAATCAATTATCAATCATCAATCATCAATCATAAATCATCAATCATCAATCATCAATCATCAATCTTCAATCATCAATCATCAATCATCAATCATCAATCATTAATCATCAACCATCTATCATCAATCATCGTTCATCAATCATCAATCATCAATCACCAATGATCAATTATGAATCACCAATCGTCAATCATCAAACATCAATCATAAATCATCAATCATCAATCATCAATCATCAATCATCAATCATCAATCAACAATCATCAATCATAAATCATCAACCATCAATCATCAATCAACTGATATCATTCATCAATCATCAATCATCAATCATCACTCATCAATCATCAATCATCAATCATCAATCATCAATCATCAATCATCAATCATCAATCATCAATCATTAATCATCAATCATCAATCATAAATCATAAATCATCAATCATCAATCATCAATCATCAATCATCAATCGTCAATCATCAAACATCAATCATCAATCATCAACCATCAATCATCAACCGTCAATCATCAATCAAACATCATCCATCATCAATCAACAATCAATAATCATCAATCATCAATCATCAATCATCAATCATCAATCATCAATCATCAATCATCAATCATCAATCATCAATCATCAATCATCAATCATCAATCATCAATCGTCAATCATCAATCATCAATCATCAATTATCAATCATCAATCATTAATCATCAATTATCAATCATCAATCATAAATCATCAATCATAAATCATCAAACATCAATCATCAATCATCAATCATCAATCAGCAATCATCAATAATCAATCATCAATCAACAATTATCAATCATCAATCATCAATCATCAATCATCAATCATCAATCGTCAATCATCAAACATCAATCATTAATCATCAATCATAAATTCTCAATCATCAATCATCAATTCTCAATCATCAAACATAAATCATCAATCATCAATCATCAATCATCAATCATCAATCATCAATCACCAATCGTCAATTGTCAATCATCCATCATCCATCATCAATCAACAATCAATAATCATCAATCATCAATTATCAATAATCAATCATCAATCATCAATCATCAATCATCAATCACCAATCATCAATCATCAATCAACAATCATCAATCGTCAATCATCAATCATCAATCATCAATCATCAATCAACAATCATCAATCATCAATCATCAATCGTCAATCATATATCATCAATCATCAATTATCAATCATCAATCAGCAATCATCAATCATCAATCATCAATCAACAATTATCAATCATCAATCATCAATCATCAATGATCAATAATCAATCATCAATCGTCAATCATCAATCATCCATCATCTATCATCAATCAACAATCAATAATCATCAATCATCAATCATCAATCAACAATCAATAATCATCAATCATCAATCATCAATCATCTATCATCAATCATCAATCATCAATTATCAATCATCAATTATAAATCATCAATCATCAATCATCAATCAGCAATCATCAATCATCAATCAACAATTATCAATCATGAATCATCAATCATCAATCATCAATAATCAATCATAATCATCAAACATCAATCATCAATCATCAATCATCAATCATCAATCATCAATCATCAATCATCAATCATCAATCATCAATCAGCAATCATCAATCATCAATCAACAATTATCAATCATCAATCATCAATCATCAATCATCAATCATCAATCATCAATCATCAATCATCAATCATAAATCATCAAACATCAATCATCAATCATCAATCATCAATCAGCAATCGTCAATCATCAATCATCCATCATCAATCATCAATCAACAATCAATAATCATCAATCATCAATCATCAATCATCAATCATCAATCATCTATCATCAATTATCCATCATCAATCATAAATCATCAATCATCAATCATCAATCATCAATCATCAACCATCAATCATCAATCATCAATCATCAATCATCAATCATCAATCATCAATCATCAATCATCAATCATCAATCATCAATCATCAATCATCAATAATCAATCCTCAATCATCTATCATCAATCATCTATCATCAATCATCAATCATCAATCATGTATCATCAATCTTCAATCATAAATCATCAATCATCAATCTTCAATCATAAATCATTAATCATGAATCATCAATCATCAATCATCAATCATCAATCATCAACGTCCAATCATCAATCATCGTTCATCAATCATCAATCATCAAACATCAAACACAATGATCAATTATCAATCACCAATCGTCAATCATCAAACATCAATCATCAATCATCAATCATCAATCGTCAATCATCAATCATCCATCATCAATCATCAGTCAACAATTAATAATCATCAATCATCAATCATCATTCATCAATCATCAATCATCAATCAACAATCATCAATCATAAATCATCAATCATCAATCATCAATCTTCTGATATCATTCATCAATCATCAATCATCAATCATCACTCATCAATCATCAATCATCAATCATCAATCATCAATCATCAATCATCAATCATCAATCATCAATCATTAATCATCAATCATAAATCATCAATCATCAATCATCAATCATCAATCGTCAATCATCAAACATCAATCATCAATCATCAATCATCAATCATCAATCATCAATCATCAATCATCAATCATCAATCGTCAATCATCAATCATCCACCATCCATCATCAATCAACAATCAATAATCATCAATCATCAATTATCAATAATCAATCATCAATCATCAATCATCAATCATCAATCATCAATCATCAATTATCAATCAACAATCATCAATCGTCAATCATCAATCATCAATCATCAATCATCAATCATCAATCATCAATCATCAATCATCAATGATCAATAATCAATCATCAATCGTCAATCATCAATCATCCATCATCTATCATCAATCATCAATCATCAATCATCAATCATCAATCAACAATCAATAATCATCAATCATCAATCATCAATCATCAATCATCAATTATCAATCATCAATTATAAATCATCAATCATCAATCATCAATCAGCAATCATCAATCAACAATTATCAATCATGAATAATCAATCATCAATCATCAATAATCAATCATAAATCATCAAACATCAATCATCAATCATCAATCATCAATCATCAATCATCAATCATCAATCAGCAATCATCAATCATCAATCAACAATTATCAATCATCAATCATCAATCATCAATCATCATTCATAAATCATCAAACATCAATCATCAATCATCAATCATCAATCGTCAATCATCAATCATCCATCATCAATCATCAATCAACAATCAATAATCATCAATCATCAATCATCAATCATCAATCATCAATCATCAATCATCAATCATCAATCATCAATCATCAATCATCTATCATCAATTATCCATCATCAATCATAAATCATCAATCATCAATCATCAATCATCAATCATCAATCATCAACCATCAATCATCAATTATCGTTCATCAATCATCAAGCATAAATCATCAATCATCAATCATCAATCATCAATCATCAATCATCAATCATCAATCATCAATCATCAATCATCAATCATCAATCATCAATCATCAATCATCAATCATCAATCATCAATCATCAATCATCAATCATCAATCATCAATCATCAATCATCAATCATCAATCATCAATCATCAAACATCAATCATCAATCATCAATCATCAATAATCAATTATCAATCATCAATCATCAATCATAAATCATTAATCATCAATCATCAATCATCAATCATCAATCATCAACGTCCAATCATCAATCACAATCGTCTATCATCAAACATCAATCATCAATCATCAATCATCAATCGTCAATCATCAATCATCCATCATCAATCATCAGTCAACAATTAATAATCATCAATCATCAATCATCATTTATCAATCATCAATCATCAATCAACAATCATCAATCATAAATCATCAATCATCAATCATCAATCTTCTGATATCATTCATCAATCATCAATCATCAATCATCACTCATCAATCATCAATCATCAATCATCAATCATCAATCATCAATCATCAATCATTAATCATCAATCATAAATCATCAATCATCAATCATCAATCATCAATCATCAATCATCAATCATCAATCATCAATGATCAAGTATCAATCACCAATCGTCAATCATCAAACATCAATCATCAATCATCAATCATCAATCATCAATCGTCAATCATCAATCATCCATCATCAATCATCAATAAACAATCATCAAACATCAATCATCAATCATCAATTATCAATCATCAATCATAAATCATCAATCATCAATCATCAATCATCAATCATCAATCATCAATCATCAATCATCAATCATCAATCATCAATTCTCAATCATCAACCATCAATAATCAATCATCGTTCATCAATCATCAATCATCAATGAACAAGTATCAATCACCAATCGTCAATCATCAAACATCAATCATCAATCATCAATCATCAATCATCAATCATCAATCATCAATCATCAATCATCAATCATCAATCATCAATCATCAAACGTCAATCATCAATCATCCATCATCAATCATCAATCAACAATCATCAAACATCAATCATCAATCATCAATTATCAATCATCAATCATAAATCATCAATCATCAATCATCAATTCTCAATCATCAACCATCAATCATCAATCATCGTTCATCAATCATCAATCATCAATCATCAATGATCAATTATCAATCACCAATCGTCAATCATGAAACATCAATCATCAATCATCAATCATCAATCATCAATCGTCAATCATCAATCATCCATCATCAATCATCAATCAACAATCAATAATCATCAATCATCACTCATCAATCATCAATCATCAATCATCAATCATCAATCATCAATCATCAATCATCAATCATTAATCATCAATCATAAATCATCAATCATCAATCATCAATCATCAATCATCAATCGTCAATCATCAAACATCAATCATCAATCATCAATCATCAATCATCAATCATCAATCATCAATCATCAATCATCAATCATCAATCGTCAATCATCAATCATCCACCATCCATCATCAATCAACAATCAATAATCATCAATCATCAATTATCAATAATCAATCATCAATCATCAATCATCAATCATCAATCATCAATCATCAATTATCAATCAACAATCATCAATCGTCAATCATCAATCATCAATCATCAATCATCAATCATCAATCATCAATCATCAATGATCAATAATCAATCATCAATCGTCAATCATCAATCATCCATCATCTATCATCAATCATCAATCATCAATCATCAATCATCAATCAACAATCAATAATCATCAATCATCAATCATCAATCATCAATCATCAATTATCAATCATCAATTATAAATCATCAATCATCAATCATCAATCAGCAATCATCAATCAACAATTATCAATCATGAATCATCAATCATCAATCATCAATAATCAATCATAAATCATCAAACATCAATCATCAATCATCAATCATCAATCATCAATCATCAATCATCAATCAGCAATCATCAATCATCAATCAACAATTATCAATCATCAATCATCAATCATCAATCATCAATCATAAATCATCAAACATCAATCATCAATCATCAATCATCAATCATCAATCGTCAATCATCAATCATCCATCATCAATCATCAATCAACAATCAATAATCATCAATCATCAATCATCAATCATCAATCATCAATCATCAATCATCAATCATCAATCATCAATCATCTATCATCAATTATCCATCATCAATCATAAATCATCAATCATCAATCATCAATCATCAATCATCAATCATCAATCATCAATCATCAACCATCAATCATCAATTATCGTTCATCAATCATCAAGCATAAATCATCAATCATCAATCATCAATCATCAATCATCAATCATCAATCATCAATCATCAATCATCAATCATCAATCATCAATCATCAATCATCAATCATCAATCATCAATCATCAATCATCAATCATCAATCATCAAACATCAATCATCAATCATCAATCATCAATAATCAATCATCAATCATCAATCATCAATCATAAATCATTAATCATCAATCATCAATCATCAATCATCAATCATCAACGTCCAATCATCAATCATCGTTCATCAATCATCAATCATCAAACATCAATCACAATGATCAATTATCAATCACCAATCGTCTATCATCAAACATCAATCATCAATCATCAATCATCAATCGTCAATCATCAATCATCCATCATCAATCATCAGTCAACAATTAATAATCATCAATCATCAATCATCATTTATCAATCATCAATCATCAATCAACAATCATCAATCATAAATCATCAATCATCAATCATCAATCTTCTGATATCATTCATCAATCATCAATCATCAATCATCACTCATCAATCATCAATCATCAATCATCAATCATCAATCATCAATCATCAATCATCAATCATTAATCATCAATCATAAATCATCAATCATCAATCATCAATCATCAATCATCAATCATCAATCGTCAATCATCAAACATCAATCATCAATCATCAATCATCAATCATCAATCATCAATCATCAATCGTCAATCATCAATCATCCACCATCCATCATCAATCAACAATCAATAATCATCAATCATCAATTATCAATAATCAATCATCAATCATCAATCATCAATCATCAATCATCAATCATCAATCATCAATCATCAATCATCAATCATCAATCAACAATCATCAATCGTCAATCATCAATCATCAATCATCAATTATCAATCATCAATCAGCAATCATCAATTATCAATCAACAATTATCAATCATCAATCATCAATGATTAAGCATCAATCATCAATCATTAACCATCAATCATCAATCATCAATCATCAATCATCAATCGTCAATCATAAATCATCCATCATCCATCATCAATCAACAATCAATAATCATCAATCATCAATTATCAATAATCAATCATCAGTCATCAGTCATCAATCATCAATCATCAATCATCAATCATCAATCATCAATCATCAATCATCAATCATCAATCGTCAATCATCAATTATCAATCATCAATCATCAATCATCAATCATCAATCGTCAATCGTCAATCATCAATCATCAATCATCAATTATCAATCATCAATCAGCAATCATCAATCATCAATCATCAATCAACAATTATCAATCATCAATCATCAATCATCAAACATAAATCATCAATCATCAATCAACAAACATCAATCGTCAATCATTAATCATCAACCATCAATCATCAATCATCAATTATCAATCATCAATCATCAATCATCAATCATCAATCATCAATCATCAATCATCAATCATCAATCATCAATCATCAATCATAAATCATCAATCATCAATAAACAATCAACAATCATCAATCATAAATCATCAATCATCAATCATCAATCATCCATCATCAATCGTCAATCATCAAACATCAATCATCAATCATCAATCATCAATCATCAACCGTCAATCATCAATCAAACATCATCCATCATCAATCATTAATCAATAATCATCAGTCATCAATCATCAATAATCAATAATCAATCATCAATCATCAATCATCAATCATCAATCATCAATCATCAATCATCAATCATCAATCATCAATCATCAATCATCGTTCATCAATCATCAATCATCAATCATCAATGATCAATTATCAATCACCAATCATAAATCATCAATCATTAATCATCAATCATCAAACATCAATCATCAATCATCAACCATCAATCATCAATCATCAATTATCAATCATCAATCATAAATCATAAATCATCAATCATCAATCATCAATCATCAATTATCAATCATCAATCATCAATCATCAATCATCAATCATCAACCATCAATAACCAATCATCGTTCATCAATCATCAACCATCAATGATCACGTATAAATCATCAATCATCAATCACCAATCATCAATCATCAATCATCAATCATGAATCATCAATCATCTATCATCAATCATCAATCATCGTTCATGAATCATCAATCATCAATCATCAATCATCAATTATTAATCATCAATCATAAATCATCAATCATCAATCATCAATCATCAATCATCGATCATCAACCATCAATAATCAATCATCGCTAATCAATCACCAATCATCAATCATCAATCATCAATCATCAACCATCAATAATCAATCATCAATCATCAATTATCAATCATCAGTCATCCATCATCAATTATCAATCATCAATCATCAATCATCAATCATCAATCATCAATCATCAATATTCAATCATCAATCATCAATCATCAATTATCAATCATCAATCATCTATCATCAATCATTAATCATCAATCATTAATCATCAATCATCAATCATTAACCATCAATCATCAATCATCAATTATCATTTATAAATCAACAATCATCAATCAACAATCATCAATCATCTCTCATCAATCATCAATCATCAGTCATCAATCATCAATCTGCAATCAGCAATCAACAATCATCAATCACCAATTATCAATCATCAGTCATCAATTATTAATCATCAATAATCAATCATCAATCATCAATCATCAACCATCAATCATCAATCATTGTTCATCAATCATCAATCATCAATCATCAATCATCAATTATCAATCACCAATCATAAATCATCAATCATTAATCATCAATCATCAAACATCAATCATCAATCATCAATCATCAATCATCAATCATCGTTCATCAATTATCAACCATCAATCATCAATCATCAATCATCAATTATCAATCATCAGTCATAAATCATCAATCATCCATCATCAATCATCAATCATCAATCATCAACCATCAATCATCAATCATCAATCATCAACCATCAATAATCAATAATCGTTCATCAATCATCAATCATCAATCATCAATCATCAATCATCAATCATCAATCATCAACCATCAATAATCAATCATCAATCATTAATCATCAATCATCAGTCATCTATCATCAATTACCAATCATCAATCATCAATCATCAATCATCAATCATCAATCATCAATCATCCATCATCAATCATCAATCATCAATCATCAATCATCAATCGTCAATCATCAATCATCCATCATCAATCATCAATCAACAATCAATAATCATCAATCATCAATCATCAATCATCAATCATCAATCATCAATCATCAATCATCTATCATCAATTATCCATCATCAATCATAAATCATCAATCATCAATCATCAATCATCAATCATCAATCATCAATCATCAACCATCAATCATCAATTATCGTTCATCAATCATCAAGCATAAATCATCAATCATCAATCATCAATCATCAATCATCAATCATCAATCATCAATCATCAATCATCAATCATCAATCATCAATCATCAATCATCAATCATCAATCATCAATCATCAATCATCAATCATCAAACATCAATCATCAATCATCAATCATCAATAATCAATTATCAATCATCAATCATAAATCATTAATCATGAATCATCAATCATCAATCATCAACGTCCAATCATCAATCATCGTTCATCAATCATCAATCATCAAACATCAATCACAATGATCAATTATCAAACACCAATCGTCAATTATCAAACATCAATCATCAATCATCAATCATCAATCGTCAATCATCAATCATCCATCATCAATCATCAGTCAACAATTTATAATCATCAATCATCAAACATCATTCATCAATCATCAATCATCAATCAACAATCATCAATCATAAATCATCAATCATCAATCATCAATCTTCTGATATCATTCATCAATCATCAATCATCAATCATCACTCATCAATCATCAATCATCAATCATCAATCATCAATCATCAATCATTAATCATCAATCATGAATCATCAATCATCAATCATCAATCATCAATCATCAATCATCAATCGTCAATCATCAAACATCAATCATCAATCATCAATCATCAATCATCAATCATCAATCGTCAATCATCAATCATCCACCATCCATCATCAATCAACAATCAATAATCATCAATCATCAATTATCAATAATCAATCATCAATCATCAATCATCAATCATCAATCATCAATCATCAATCATCAATCAACAATCATCAATCGTCAATCATCAATCATCAATCATCAATCATCAATCATCAGTCATCAATCATTAATCATCAATCGTCAATCATCAATCATCAATCATCAATTATCAATCATCAATCAGCAATCATCAATTATCAATCAACAATTATCAATCATCAATCATCAATGATTAAGCATCAATCATCAATCATTAACCATCAATCATCAATCATCAATCATCAATCATCAATCGTCAATCATAAATCATCCATCATCCATCATCAATCAACAATCAATAATCATCAATCACCAATTATCAATAATCAATAATCAATCATCAATCATCAATCATCAATCATCAATCATCAATCATCAATCATCAATCGTCAATCATCAATTATTAATCATCAATCATCAATCATCAATCATCAATCATCAATCGTCAATCGTCAATCATCAATCATCAATCATCAATTATCAATCATCAATCAGCAATCATCAATCATCAATCAACAATTATCAATCATCAATCATCAATCATCAAACATAAATCATCAATCATCAATCAACAAACATCAATCGTCAATCATTAATCATCAACCATCAATCATCAATCATCAATTATCAATCATCAATCATCAATCATCAATCATCAATCATCAATCATCAATCATCAATCATCAATCATCAATCATCAATCATCAATCATAAATCATCAATCCTCAATAAACAATCAACAATCATCAATCATAAATCATCAATCATCAATCATCAATCATCCATCATCAATCGTCAATCATCAAACATCAATCATCAATCATCAATCATCAATCATCAACCGTCAATCATCAATCAAACATCATACATCATCAATCATTAATCAATAATCATCAGTCATCAATCATCAATAATCAATAATCAATCATCAATCATCAATCATCAATCATCAATCATCAATCATCAATCATCAATCATCAATCATCAATCATCAATCATCAATCATTAGTCATCAGTCATCAATCATCAATCATCAATTATCAATCATCAATAATCAATCATCAATCATCAATCATCAACCATCAATCATCAATCATCGTTCATCAATCATCAATCATCAATCATCAATGATCAATTATCAATCACCAATCATAAATCATCAATCATTAATCATCAATCATCAAACATCAATCATCAACCATCAATCATCAACCATCAATCATCAATCATCAATTATCAATCATCAATCATAAATCATAAATCATCAATCATCAATCATCAATCATCAATTATCAATCATCAATCATCAATCATCAACCATCAATAACCAATCATCGTTCATCAATCATCAACCATCAATGATCAATTATCAATCATCAATCATCAATCACCAATCATCAATCATCAATCATCAATCATGAATCATCAATCATCTATCATCAATCATCAATCATCAATCATCGTTCATGAATCATCAATCATCAATCATCAATCATCAATTATTAATCATCAATCATAAATCATCAATCATCAATCATCAATCATCAATCATCGATCATCAACCATCAATAATCAATCATCGCTAATCAATCACCAATCATCAATCATCAATCATCAATCATCAATCATCAACCATCAATAATCAATCATCAATCATCAATTATCAATCATCAGTCATCCATCATCAATTATCAATCATCAATCATCAATCATCAATCATCAATCATCAATCATCAATATTCAATCATCAATCATCAATCATCAATTATCAATCATCAATCATCTATCATCAATCATTAATCATCAATCATTAATCATCAATCATCAATCATTAACCATCAATCATCAATCATCAATTATCATTTATAAATCAACAATCATCAATCAACAATCATCCATCATCTCTCATCAATCATCAATCATCAGTCATCAATCATCAATCTGCAATCAGCAATCAACAATCATCAATCACCAATTATCAATCATCAGTCATCAATTATTAATCATCAATAATCAATCATCAATCATCAATCATCAACCATCAATCATCAATCATTGTTCATCAATCATCAATCATCAATCATCAATTATCAATCACCAATCATAAATCATCAATCATTAATCATCAATCATCAAACATCAATCATCAATCATCAATCATCAATCATCAATCATCGTTCATCAATCATCAACCATCAATCATCAATCATCAATCATCAATTATCAATCATCAGTCATAAATCATCAATCATCCATCATCAATCATCAATCATCAATCATCAACCATCAATCATCAATCATCAACCATCAATAATCAATAATCGTTCATCAATCATCAATCATCAATCATCAATCATCAATCATCAATCATCAACCATCAATAATCAATCATCAATCATCAATCATCAATCATCAGTCATCTATCATCAATTACCAATCATCAATCATCAATCATCAATCATCAATCATCAATCATCAATCATCCATCATCAATCATCAATCATCAATCATCAATCATCAATCATATATCATTAATCATCAATCATCAATCATTAACCATCAATCATCAATAATAAATTATCATTTATAAATCAACAGTCATCAATCAACAATCATCAATCATCTCTTATCAATCATCAATCATCAGTCATCAATCATCACTCTGCAATCAGCAATCAACAATAATCAATCACCAATCATCAATCATCAATCATCAATCATCAATCATCAATCATCAATCATCAATCATCAATCATCAATCATTAATCCGCAAGCATTAATCATCAACCATCAATCATCAGTCATCTGTCTTCAGTCATCAATCATCAATTATCAATTATCAATAATCAATCATCAATCATCAATCATCAATCATCAACCATCAATCATCAATCATTGTTCATCAATCATCAATTATCAATCATCAATGATCAATTATCAATCACCAATCATAAATCATCAATCATTAATCATCAATCATCAAACATCAATCATCAATCATCAATCATCAATCATCAATTTTCAATCATCAATCATAAATCATCAATCATCAATCATCAATCATCAATCATCAACCATCAATAATCAAACATCGTTCATCAATCATCAATCATCAATCATCAATCATCAATCATCAATGATCAATTATCAATCACCAATCGTCAATCATCAAACATCAATCATATATCATCAATCATCAATCATCAGTCATCAATCATCAATCGTCAATCATCAATCATCCATCATCAATCCTCAATCAACAATCATCAAACATCAATCATTAATCATCAATCATCAATTATCAATCATCAATCATAAATCATCAGTCATCAACCATCAATCTTCAATCATCAATCAGCAATCATCAATCATCAATCATCAATCATCCACCATCAATCATCAATCATCAATCATCAATCATCAATCATCAATCATCAATCATCAATCATCAATGATCAATTATCAATCACCAATCGTCAATCATCAAACATCAATCATCAATCATCAATCATCAATCATCAATCATCAATCATCAATCATCCATCATCAATCATCAATCAACAATCAATAATCATCAATCATCAATCATCAATCATCAATCATCAATCATCAATCATCAATCATCAATCATCAATCATCAATTATCAATCATCAATCATATATCATCAATCATCAATCATCAATCATCAATCATCAATCATCAATCATCAATCATCAATCATCAATCATCAATCATCAACCATCAATCATCAATCATCGTTCATCAATCATCAAGCATAAATCATCAATCATCAATCATCAATCATTAAACATCAATCATCAATCATCAATCATCAATTATCAATCATCAATCATAAATCATAAATCATAAATCATCAATCATCAATCATTAATCATCAATCATCAATCATCAATCATTAATCATCAACCATCAATCATCAATCATCAATCATCGTTCATCAATCATCAATCATCAATGATTAATTATCAATCACCAATCGTCAATCATCAAATATCAACCATCAATCATCAATCGTTAATCATCAATCATCAATCATCAATCAACAATTAATAATCATCAATCATCAATCATCAATCATCATTCCTCAATCATCAATCATCAATCAACAATCATCAATCATAAATCATCAACCATCAATCATCAATCATCTGATATCATTCATCAATCATCAATCATCAATCATCACTCATCAATCATCAATCATCAATCATCAATCATCAATCATCAATCATCAATCATCAATCATCAATCATCAATCATCAATCATAAATCTTCAATCATCAATCATCAATCATCAATCATCAATTGTCAATCATCAAACATCAATCATCAATCATCAATCATCAACCGTCAATCATCAATCAAACATCATCCATCATCAATCAACAATCAATGATCATCAATCATCAATCATCAATAATCAATCATCAATCATCAATCATCAATCATCAATCATCAATCATCAATCATCAATCATCAATCATCAATCATCAATCATCAATCATCAATCATCAATCAACAATCAATAATCATCAATCATCAATCATCAATCATCATTCATCTATCATCAATCATCAGTCAACAATCATCAATCATAAATCATCAACCATCAATCATCAATCATCTGATATCATTCATCAATCATCCATCATTAATCATCAATCATCAATCATCAAACATCAATTATCAATCATCAATCATCAATCATAAATCATAAATCATCAATCATCAATCATCAATCATCAATCATCAATCATCAATCATCAATCATCAATCATCAATCATCAATCATCAACCATCAATCATCAATCATCGTTCATCAATCATCAAGCATAAATCATCAATCATCAATCATCAATCATCAATCATCAAACATCAATCATCAATTATCAATCATCAATAATCAATTATCAATCATCAATCATAAATCATCAAGGATCAATCATCAATCATCAATCATCAATCATCAATCATCAATCATCAATCATTAATCATCAACCATCAATCATCAATCATCGTTCATCAATCATCAATCATCAATGATCAATTATCAATCACCAATCGTCAATCATCAAACATCAATCATCAATCATCAATCATCAATCATCAATCATCAATCATCAATCGTTAATCATCAATCATCCATCATCAATCATCAATCAACAATCAATAATCATCAATCATTAATCATCTATCATCAATCATCAATCATCAATCATAAATCATAAATCATCAATCATCAATCATTAACCATTTATCATCAATCATAAATTATCATTTATAAATCAACAATCATCAATCAACAATCATCAATCATCTCTCATCAATCAGCAATCATCAGTCATCAATCATCACTCTGCAATCAGCAATCAACAATCATCAATCACCAATCATCAATCATCAATCATCAATCATCAATCCGCAAGCATTAATCATCAACCATCAATCATCAGTCATCTATCTTCAGTCATCAATCATCAATTATCAATCATCAATAATCAATCATCAATCATCAATCATCAATCATCAACCATCAATCATCAATCATCGTTCATCAATCATCAATCATCAATCATCAATCATCAATTATCAATTATCAATCACCAATCATAAATCATCAATCATTAATCATCAATCATCAAACATCAATCATCAATCATCAATCATCAATCATCAATCATCAATCATCAATCATCAATTATCAATCATCAATCATAAATCATCAATCATCAATCATCAACCATCAATAATCAATCATCGTTCATCAATCATCAATCATCAATCATCAATGATCAATTATCAATCACTAATCGTCAATCATCAAACATCAATCATTAATCATCAATCATCAGTCATCAATCATCAATCGTCAATCATCAATCATCCATCTTCAATCATCAATCAACAATCATCAAACATCAATCATCAATCATCAATTATCAATCATCAATCATAAATCATCAATCATCAATCATCAATCATCAATCATCAATCATCAATCATCAATCATCAATCATCAACAATCAATCATCAATCATCGTTCATCAATCATCAATCATCAATCATCAATGATCAATAATCAATCACCAATAGTCAATCATCAAACATCAATCATCAATCATCAATCATCAATCATCAATCATCAATCATCAATCATCAATCATTTATCATCAATCATCAATCGTCAATCATCAATCATCAATCATCAATCATCAATCATCAATCATCAATCATCAATCATCAATCATCAATCATCAATTATCAATCATCAATCATAAATCATCAATCATCAATCATCAATCATCAATCATCAATATTCAATATTCAATCATCAACCATCAATCCTCAATCATCGTTCATCAATCATCAAGCATAAATCATCAATCATCAATCATCAATCATCAATCATCAATCATCAAACATTTATCATCAATCATCAATCATCAATAATCAATTATCAATCATCAATCATAAATCATCAATCGTCAATCATCAATCATCAATCATCAATCATCAATTATCAATCATCAATCATAAATCATCAATCATCAATCATCAATCATCAATCATCAATCATCAACAGTCAATCCTCAATCATCGTTCATCAATCATCAAGCATAAATCATCAATCATCAATCATCAATCATCAATCATCAATTATCAAACATTTATCATAAATCATCAATCATCAATAATCAATAATCAATCATCAATCATAAATCATAAATCATAAATCATCAATCATCAATCATCAATCATCACTCATCAATCATCAATCATCAATCATCAATCATCAATCATCAATTATAAATCATCAATCATAAATCATCAATCATCAATCATCAATTATCATTCGTCAATTATCAAATATCAATCATCAATCATCAATCATCAATCATCAACCGTCAATCATCAATCAAACATCATCCATCATCAATCAACAATCAATAATCATCAATCATCAATCATCAATAATCAATCATCAATCATCAATCATCAATCATCTATCATCAATCATCAATCATCAATCATCAATCATCAATCATCAATCATCAATCATCAATCATCAATCATCAATCATCAATCATCAATCATCAATCATCAATCATCAATTGTCAATCATCAATCATCAATCATCAATTATAAATTATCAATCATCAATCAGCAATCATCAATCATCAATCATCAATCATCAATCAACAATTATCAATCGCCAATCATCAAACATCAATCATCAATCATCAATCATCAATCGTCAATCATCAATCATCAATCATCAATCATCAATCATCAATCATCAATCACCAATCATCAATCATCAATCATCAATCGTCAATCATCAATCATCAATCAGCAATCATCAACCATCAATCGTCAATCATCAATCATCAATCATCAATTATCAATCATCAATCAGCAATCATCAATCATCAATCATCAATCATCAATCATCAATTATCAATCATCAATCAGCAATCATCAATCATCAATCATCAATCAACAATTATCAATCGCCAATCATCAAACATCAATCATCAATCATCAATCGTTAATCATCAATCATCAATCATCAATCATCAATCATCAATCATCAATCATCAATCATCCATCATCAATCATCAATCATCAATCATCAATCATCAATCATCAATCATCAATTATCAATCATCAATCATCAATCATCAATCATCAATCATCAATCATCAATTGTCAATCATCAATCATCAATCATCAATTATCAATCATCAATCAGCAATCATCAATCATCAATCATCAATCATCAATCAACAATTATCAATCGCCAATCATCAAACATCAATCATCAATCATCAATCATCAATCGTCAATCATCAATCATCAATCATCAATCATCAATCATCAATCATCAATCATCAATCATCAATCGTCAATCATCATTCATCAATCATCAATCATCAACCATCAATCATTAATCATCAATCGTCAATCATCAATCATCAATCATCAATCATCAACCATCAATCGTCAATCATCAATCATCAATCATCAATTATCAATCATCAATCATCAATCAGCAATCATCAATCATCAATCATCAGTCAACAATTATCAATCATCAATCAATAATCATCAATCATCAATCATCAATAATCAATCATCAATCATCAATCATCAATCATCAATCATCAATCATCAATCATCAATCATCAATCATCAATCATCAATCATCAATCATCAATCATCAATTATCAATCATCAATCAACAATCATGAATCGTCAATCATCAATCATCAATCATCTATCATCAACCATCAATCGTCAATCATCAATCATCAATCATCAATCATCAATGATCAATCATCAATCAGCAATCACCAATCATCAATCATCAATCAACAATTATCAATCATCAATCATCAATCATAAATCATCAAACATCAATCATCAAACATCAATCATCAATCATCAATCATCAATCATCAATCGTCAACCATCAATCATCCATCATCAATCATCAATCAACAATCAATAATCATCAATCATCAATCATCAATCATCAATTATCAATCATCAATCATAAATCATCAATCATCAATCATCAATCATCAATCATCAATCATCAATCATCAATCATCAATCATCAATCATCAACCATCAATCATCAATCATCGTTCATCAATCATCAAGCATAAATCATCAATCATCAATCATCAACCATCAATCATCAATCAGCAATCATCAATCATCAATCATCAATCATCAAACATCAATCATCAATCATCAATCATCAATAATCAATTATCAATCATCAATCGTAAATCATCAATCATCAATCATCAATCATCAATCATCAATCATCAACCATTAATCATCAATCATCGTTCATCAATCATCAAACATCAATCATCAATCATCAATCATCAATCGTCAATCATCACTCATCAATCATTAATCATCAATCATCAATCGTCAATCAGCAATCATCAATCATCAATCATCAATCATAAATCGTCAATCATCAATCATCAATCATCAATCATCAATTATCAATCATCAATCAGCAATCATCAATCATCGATCAAAAATTATCAATCATCAATCATCAATCATCAATCCTAAATCATTAATCATCAATCATCAATCAACAATCATCTATCGTCAATCATTAATCATCAATCATCAATCATCAATCATCAATCATCAATCATCAATCATCAATCATCAATCATCAATCATCAATCATCAATCATCAATCATCAATCATCAATCATCAATCATCAATCATCAATCATAAATCATCAATCATCAATCAACAATCATCAATCGTCAATCATCAATCATCAATCATCAATTATCAATCATCAATCAGCAATCATCAATCATCGATCAAAATTATCAATCATCAATCATCAATCATCAATCCTAAATCATTAATCATCAATCATCAATCAACAATCATCTATCGTCAATCATTAATCATCAATCATCAATCATCAATCATCAATCATCAATCATCAATCATCAATCATCAATCATCAATCATCAATCATCAATCATCAATCATCAATCATAAATCATCAATCATCAATCAACAATCATCAATCATCCATCATAAATCATCAATCATAAATCGTCAATCATCAATCACCAATCATCAATCATCAATCATCAATAATCAATCATCAATCATCAATCATCAATCATCAACCATCAATCATCAATCATCAATCATCAATCATCAATCATCAATCGTCAATCATCACTCATCAATCATCAATCATCAATCATCAATCATCAATCATCATTTATCAATCATCAATCAGCAATCATCAATCATCAATCATCAATCGACAATCATCGTTCATCAATCATTAAACATCAATCATCAATGATCAATTATCAATCACCAATCGTCAATGTTCAAACATCAATCATCAATCATCAATCATCAATCGTCAATCATCAATCATCCATCATCAATCAGCAGTCAACAATTAATAATCATCAATCATCAATCATCAATCATCATTCATCAATCATCAATCATAAACCATAAATCATCAATCATCAATCAACAATGATCAATCATCAATCATTAATCATCAATCATCAATCATCAATCATCAACCATTAATCATCAATCATCGTTCATCAATCATCAAACATCAATCATCAATCATCAATCATCAATCGTCAATCATCACTCATCAATCATTAATCATCAATCATCAATCGTCAATCAGCAATCATCAATCATCAATCATCAATCATAAATCGTCAATCATCAATCATCAATCATCAATTATCAATCATCAATCAGCAATCATCAATCATCGATCAAAAATTATCAATCATCAATCATCAATCATCAATCCTAAATCATTAATCATCAATCATCAATCAACAATCATCTATCGTCAATCATTAATCATCAATCATCAATCATCAATCATCAATCATCAATCATCAATCATCAATCATCAATCATCAATCATCAATCATCAATCATAAATCATCAATCATCAATCAACAATCATCAATCGTCAATCATCAATCATCAATCATCAATTATCAATCATCAATCAGCAATCATCAATCATCGATCAAAAATTATCAATCATCAATCATCAATCATCAATCCTAAATCATTAATCATCAATCATCAATCAACAATCATCTATCGTCAATCATTAATCATCAATCATCAATCATCAATCATCAATCATCAATCATCAATCATCAATCATCAATCATCAATCATCAATCATCAATCATCAATCATCAATCATAAATCATCAATCATCAATCAACAATCATCAATCATCCATCATAAATCATCAATCATAAATCGTCAATCATCAATCACCAATCATCAATCATCAATCATCAATAATCAATCATCAATCATCAATCATCAACCATCAATCATCAATCATCAATCATCAATCATCAATCATCAATCATCAATCGTCAATCATCACTCATCAATCATCAATCATCAATCATCAATCATCAATCATCATTTATCAATCATCAATCAGCAATCATCAATCATCAATCATCAATCGACAATCATCGTTCATCAATCATTAAACATCAATCATCAATGATCAATTATCAATCACCAATCGTCAATGTTCAAACATCAATCATCAATCATCAATCGTCAATCATCAATCATCCATCATCAATCAGCAGTCAACAATTAATAATCATCAATCATCAATCATCAATCATCAATCATCAATCATCAATCATCAATCATAAACCATAAATCATCAATCATCAATCAACAATGATCAATCATCAATCATTAATCATCAATCATCAATCATCAATCATCAATCATCAATCACCAATCATCAATCATCAATCATAAATCGTCAATCATCAATCATCAATCATCAATTATCAATCATCAATCAGCAATCATCAATCATCGATCAAAAATTATCAATCATCAATCATCAATCATCAATCCTAAATCATTAATCATCAATCATCAATCAACAATCATCTATCGTCAATCATTAATCATCAATCATCAATCATCAATCATCAATCATCAATCATCAATCATCAATCATCAATCATCAATCATCAAGCATAAATCATCAATCATCAATCAACAATCATCAATCATCCATCATAAATCATCAATCATAAATCATAAATCGTCAATCATCAATCACCAATCATCAATCATCAATCATCAATAATCAATCATCAATCATCAATCATCAATCATCAACCATCAATCATCAATCATCAATCATCAATCATCAATCATCAATCATCAATCGTCAATCATCACTCATCAATCATCAATCATCAATCATCAATCATCAATCATCATTTATCAATCATCAAAAAGCAATCATCAATCATCAATCATCAATCGTCAATCATCAATCATCCATCATCAATCAGCAGTCAACAATTAATAATCATCAATCATCAATCATCAATCATCATTCATCAATCATCAATCATCAATCATCAATCACCAATCATCAATCATAAATCATCAACCATCAATCATCAATAATCTGATATCATTCATCAATCATCAATTATCAATCATCACTCATCAATCATCAATCATCAATCATCAATCATCAATCATCAATCATCAATCATCAATCATCAATCATCAATAATCAATCATTAATCATCAATCATAAATCATCAATCATCAATCATCAATTATCAATCATCAATCATCAATCATCAATCATCAATCATCAATCGTCAATCATCAAACATCAATCATCAATCATCAATCATCAATCGTCAATCATCAATCATCCATCATCCATCATCTATCAACAATCAATAATCATCAATCATCAATTATCAATCATCAATCATCAATAATCAATCATCAATCATCAATCATCAATCATCAATCAACAATCATCAATCGTCAATCATCAATCATCAATCATCAATCATCAATCATCAATCGTCAATCATCAATCATCAATCATCAATCATCAATAATCAATCAGCAATCATCAATAATCAATCATCAATCGTCAATCATCACTCATCAATCATCAATCATCAATCATCAATCATCAGTCGTCGATCATCAATCATCAATCATCAATTATCAATCATCAATCAGCAATCATCAATCATCAATCATCAATCAACAATCATCGTTCATCAATCACCAAACATCAATCATCAATGATCACTTATCAATCACCAATCGTCAATCATCAAACATCAATCATCAATCATCAATCATCAATCATCAATCATCAATCGTCAATCATCAGTCATCCATCATCAATCATCAGTCAACAATTAATAATCATCAATCATCAATCATCAATCATCATTCATCAATCATCAATCATCAATCATCAATCACCAATCATCAATCATAAATCATCAACCATCAATCATCAATAATCCGATATCATTCATCAATCATCAATCATCAATCATCACTCATCAATCATCAATCATCAATCATCAATCATCAATCATCAATCATCAATCATCAATCATCAATCATCAATCATTAATCATCAATCATAAATCATCAATCATCAATCATCAATCATCAATCATCAATCGTCAATCATCAAACATCAATCATCAATCATCAATCATCAATCATCAATCGTCAATCATCAATCATCCATCATCCATCTTCAATCAACAATCAATAATCATCAATCATCAATCATCAATAATCAATCATCAATCATCAATCATCAATCAACAATTATCAATCGTCAATCATCAATCATCAATCATCAATCATCAATCATCAATCGTCAATCATAAATCATCAATCATCAATCATCAATCATCAATAATCAATCAGCAATCATCAATCATCAATCATCAATCAACAATTATCAATCATCAATCATTAATCATCAATCATCAATCATTAACCATCAATCATCAATCATCAATCGTCAATCATCAACCATCCATCATAAATCATCAATCAACAATCAATAATCATCAATCATCAATCATCAATAATCAATCATCAATCATCAATCATAAATCATCAATCATCAATCATCAATCATCAATCATCAATCATCAATCATCAATCATCAATCATCAATCATCAATCATCAATCGTCAATCATCACTCATCAATCATCAATCATCAATCATCAATCATCAATCATCAATTTTCAATTATCAATCAGCAATCATCAATTATCAATCATCAATCAACAATTATAAATCATCAATCATCAATCATCAATCATCAATCATAAATCATAAATCATCAATCATCAATCAACAATGATCAATCATCAATCATTAATCATCAATCATCAATCATCAATCATCAATCATCAATCATCAATCATCAATCATCAATCATCAATCATCAATCATTAATAATCTGATATCATTCATCAATCATAAATCGTCAATCATCAATCATCAATCATCAATTATCAATCATCAATCAGCAATCATCAATCATCAACCAAAAATTATCAATCATCAATCATCAATCATAAATCATAAATCATCAATCATCAATCAACAATCATCAATCGTCAATCATTAATCATCAATCATCAATCATCAATCATCAATCATCAATCATAAATCATCAATCATCAATCAACAATCATCAATCATCCATCATAAATCATCAATCATAAATCGTCAATCATCAATCATCAATCATCAATCATCAATAATCAATCATCAATCATCAATCATCAATCATCAATCATCAATCATCAATCATCAATCATCAATCATCAATCATCAATCATCAATCATCAATCGTCAATCATCAATCATCAATCATCAATCATCAATCATCAATCGTCAATCATCAATCATCAATCATCAATTATTAATCATCAATCAGCAATCATCAATCATCAATCATCAATCGTCAATCATAAATCATCAATCATCAATCATCAATAATCAATCAGCAATCATCAATCATCAATCATCAATCAACAATTATCAATCATCAATCATTAATCATCAATCATCAATCATTAACCATCAATCATCAATCATCAATCGTCAATCATCAACCATCCATCATAAATCATCAATCAACAATCAATAATCATCAATCATCAATCATCAATAATCAATCATCAATCATCAATCATCAATCATCAATCATTAATCATGAATCATCGATCATCAATCATCAATCATCAATCATCAATCGTCAATCATCACTCATCAATCATCAATCATCAATCATCAATCATCAATCATCAATTATCAATTATCAATCAGCAATCATCAATTATCAATCATCAATCAACAATTATCAATCATCAATCATCAATCATCAATCATCAATCATCAATCATCAATCATCAATCATCAATCATAAATCATAAATCATCAATCAACAATGATCAATCATCAATCATTAATCATCAATCATCAATCATCAATCATCAATCATCAATCATCAATCATCAATCATCAATCATCAATCATCAATCATCAATCATCAATCATAAATCGTCAATCATCAATCATCAATCATCAATTATCAATCATCAATCAGCAATCATCAATCATCAATCAAAAATTATCAATCATCAATCATCAATCATCAATCATCAATCATCAATCATCAATCATCAATCATAAATCATAAATCATCAATCATCAATCAACAATCATCAATCGTCAATCATTAATCATCAATCATCAATCATCAATCATCAATCATCAATCATCAATCATCAATCATAAATCATCAATCATCAATCAACAATCATCAATCATCCATCATAAATCATCAATCATAAATCGTCAATCATCAATCATCAATCATCAATCATCAATCATCAATCATCAATCATCAATCATCAATCATCAATCATCAATCATCAAACGTCAATCGTCAATCATCACTCATCAATCATCAATCATCAATCATCAATCATCAATCATCAATCATCAATCGTCAATCATCAATCATCAATCATCAATTATCAATCATCAATCAGCAATCATCAATCATTAATATTCAATCAACAATCATCGTTCATCAATCATCAAACATCAATCATCAATGATCAATTATCAATCACCAATCGTCAATCTTCAAACATCAATCATCAATCATCAATCATCAATCATCAATCATCAATCGTCAATCATCAATCATCAATCATCAATCACCAATCATCAATCATAAATCATCAACCATCAATCATCAATAATCTGATATCATTCATCAATCATCAATTATCAATCATCACTCATCAATCATCAATCATCAATCATCAATCATCAATCATCAATCATCAATCATCAATCATCAATCATCAATCATCAGTCATCAATCATCAATAATCAATCATCAATCATCAATCATCAATCATCAATCACCAATCATCAATCATAAATCATCAACCATCAATCATCAATAATCTGATATCATTCATCAATCATCAATTATCAATCATCACTCATCAATCATCAATCATCAATCATCAATCATCAATCATCAATCATCAATCATCAATCATCAATAATCAATCATTAATCATCAATCATAAATCATCAATCATCAATCATCAATTATCAATCATCAATCATCAATCATCAATCATCAATCATCAATCGTCAATCATCAAACATCAATCATCAATCATCAATCATCAATCATCAATCGTCAATCATCAATCATCCATCATCCATCATCTATCAACAATCAATAATCATCAATCATCAATTATCAATCATCAATCATCAATAATCAATCATCAATCATCAATCATCAATCATCAATCAACAATCATCAATGGTCAATCATCAATCATCAATCATCAATCATCAATCATCAATCATCAATCGTCAATCATCAATCATCAATCATCAATAATCAATCAGCAATCATCAATAATCAATCATCAATCGTCAATCATCACTCATCAATCATCAATCATCAATCATCAATCATCAGTCGTCAATCATCAATCATCAATCATCAATTATCAATCATCAATCAGCAATCATCAATCATGAATCATCAATCAACAATCATCGTTCATCAATCACCAAACATCAATCATCAATGATCACTTATCAATCACCAATCGTCAATCATCAAACATCAATCATCAATCATCAATCATCAATCATCAATCATCAATCGTCAATCATCAATCATCCATCATCAATCATCAGTCAACACTTAATAATCATCAATCATCAATCATCAATCATCATTCATCAATCATCAATCATCAATCATCAATCACCAATCATCAATCATAAATCATCAACCATCAATCATCAATAATCCGATATCATTCATCAATCATCAATCATCAATCATCACTCATCAATCATCAATCATCAATCATCAATCATCAATCATCAATCATCAATCATCAATCATCAATCATCAATCATCAATCATCAATCATTAATCATCAATCATAAATCATCAATCATCAATCATCAATCATCAATCATCAATCGTCAATCATCAAACATCAATCATCAATCATCAATCATCAATCATCAATCGTCAATCATCAATCATCCATCATCCATCATCAATCAACAATCAATAATCATCAATCATCAATCATCAATAATCAATCATCAATCATCAATCATCAATCATCAATCAACAATTATCAATCGTCAATCATCAATCATCAATCATCAATCATCAATCATCAATCATCAATCGTCAATCATAAATCATCAATCATCAATCATCAATCATCAATAATCAATCAGCAATCATCAATCATCAATCATCAATCAACAATTATCAATCATCAATCATTAATCATCAAATCATCAATCATTAACCATCAATCATCAATCATCAATCGTCAATCATCAACCATCCATCATAAATCATCAATCAACAATCAATAATCATCAATCATCAATCATCAATAATCAATCATCAATCATCAATCATCAATCATAAATCATCAATCATCATCATCAATCATCAATCATCAATCATCAATCATCAATCATCAATCGTCAATCATCACTCATCAATCATCAATCATCAATCATCAATCATCAATCATCAATCATCAATCATCAATTTTCAATTATCAATCAGCAATCATCAATTATCAATCATCAATCAACAATTATAAATCATCAATCATCAATCATCAATCATCAATCATAAATCATAAATCATCAATCATCAATCAACAATGATCAATCATCAATCATTAATCATCAATCATCAATCATCAATCATCAATCATCAATCATCAATCATCAATCATCAATCATCAATCATCTGATATCATTCATCAATCATAAATCGTCAATCATCAATCATCAATCATCAATTATCAATCATCAATCAGCAATCATCAATCATCAACCAAAAATTATCAATCATCAATCATCAATCATAAATCATAAATCATCAATCATCAATCAACAATCATCAATCGTCAATCATTAATCATCAATCATCAATCATCAATCATCAATCATCAATCATAAATCATCAATCATCAATCAACAATCATCAATCATCCATCATAAATCATCAATCATAAATCGTCAATCATCAATCATCAATCATCAATCATCAATAATCAATCATCAATCATCAATCATCAATCATCAATCATCAATCATCAATCATCAATCATCAATCATCAATCATCAATCGTCCAATCATCAATCATCAATCATCAATCATCAATCATCAATCGTCAATCATCAATCATCAATCATCAATTATTATTCATCAATCAGCAATCATCAATCATCAATCATCAATCGTCAATCATAAATCATCAATCATCAATCATCAATAATCAATCAGCAATCATCAATCATCAATCATCAATCAACAATTATCAATCATCAATCATTAATCATCAATCATCAATCATTAACCATCAATCATCAATCATCAATCGTCAATCATCAACCATCCATCATAAATCATCAATCAACAATCAATAATCATCAATCATCAATCATCAATAATCAATCATCAATCATCAATCATCAATCATCAATCATCAATCATTAATCATGAATCATCGATCATCAATCATCAATCATCAATCATCAATCGTCAATCATCACTCATCAATCATCAATCATCAATCATCAATCATCAATCATCAATCATCAATTATCAATTATCAATCAGCAATCATCAATTATCAATCATCAATCAACAATTATCAATCATCAATCATCAATCATCAATCATCAATCATCAATCATCAATCATCAATCATCAATCATCAATCATCAATCATCAATCATAAATCATAAATCATCAATCAACAATGATCAATCATCAATCATTAATCATCAATCATCAATCATCAATCATCAATCATCAATCATCAATCATCAATCATCAATCATCAATCATCAATCATAAATCGTCAATCATCAATCATCAATCATCAATTATCAATCATCAATCAGCAATCATCAATCATCAATCAAAAATTATCAATCATCAATCATCAATCATCAATCATCAATCATCAATCATCAATCATAAATCATAAATCATAAATCATAAATCATCAATCATCAATCAACAATCATCAATCGTCAATCATTAATCATCAATCATCAATCATCAATCATCAATCATCAATCATCAATCATCAATCATAAATCATCAATCATCAATCAACAATCATCAATCATCCATCATAAATCATCAATCATAAATCGTCAATCATCAATCATCAATCATCAATCATCAATCATCAATCATCAATCATCAATCATCAATCATCAATCATCAATCATCAATCATCAATCATCAAACGTCAATCGTCAATCATCACTCATCAATCATCAATCATCAATCATCAATCATCAATCATCAATCATCAATCGTCAATCATCAATCATCAATCATCAATTATCAATCATCAATCAGCAATCATCAATCATCAATATTCAATCAACAATCATCGTTCATCAATCATCAAACATCAATCATCAATGATCAATTATCAATCACCAATCGTCAATCTTCAAACATCAATCATCAATCATCAATCATCAATCATCAATCGTCAATCATCAATCATCCATCATCAATCATCAGTCAACAATTAATAATCATCAATCATCAATCATCAATCATCATTCATCAATAATCAATCATCAATCATCAATCATCAATCACCAATCATCAATCATAAATCATCAACCATCAATCATCAATAATCTGATATCATTCATCAATCATCAATCATCAATCATCACTCATCAATCATCAATCATCAATCATCAATCATCAATCATCAATCATCAATCATCAATCATCAATCATCAATCATCAATCATCAATCATCAATCATCAATCATCAATCATCAATCATCAATCATCAATCATCAATCATCAATCATCAATCATTAATCATCAATCATCAATCATCAATCATCAATCATCAATCATCAATCATCAATCATCAATCGTCAATCATCAAACATCAATCATCAATCATCAATCATCAATCATCAATCGTCAATCATCAATCATCCATCATCCATCATCAATCAACAATCAATAATCATCAATCATCAATCATCAAACATCAATAATCAATCATCAATCATCAATCAGCAATCATCAATCATCAATCAACAATCATCAATCGTCAATCAACAATCATCAATCATCAATCATCAATCATCAATCATCAATCGTCAATCATAAATCATCAATCATCAATCATCAATAATCAATCAGCAATCATCAATCATCAATCATCAATCAACAATTATCAATCATCAATCATTAATCATCAATCATCAATCATTAACCATCAATCATCAATCATCAATCGTCAATCATCAACCATCCATCGTAAATCATCAATCAACAATCAATAATCATCAATCATCAATCATCAATCATCAATAATCAATCATCAATCATCAATCATCAATCATCAATCATCAATCATCAATCATCAATCATCAATCATCAATCGTCAATCATCATTCATCAATCATCAATCATCAATCATCAATCATCAGTTATCAATTATCAGTCAGCGATCATCAATTATCAATCATTAATCAACAATTATCAATCATCAATCATCAATCATCAATCATCAATCATCAATCATAAATCATAAATCATAAATCATAAATCATCAATCATCAATCAACAATGATCAATCATCAATCATTAATCATCAATCATCAATCATCAATCATCAATCATCAATCATAAATCGTCAATCATCAATCATCAATCATCAATTATCAATCATCAATCAGCAATCATCAATCATCAATCAAAAATTATCAATCATCAATCATCAATCATCAATCAATAATCATAAATCATCAATCATCAATCAACAATCATCAATCGTCAATCATTAATCATCAATCATCAATCATCAATCATCAATCATAAATCATCAATCATCAATCAACAATCATCAATCATCAATCATAAATCATCAATCATAAATCGTCAATCATCAATCATCAATCATCAATCATCAATAATCAATCATCAATCATCAATCATCAATCATCAATCATCAATCATCAATCATCAATCATCAATCATCAATCATCAATCGTCAATCATCAATCATCAATCATCAATCATCAATACTCAATCGTCAATCATCAATCATCAATCATCAACTATCAATCATCAATCAGCAATCATCAATCATCAATCATCAATCAACAATTATCAATCATCAATCATCAATCATCAATCATCATACAACAATCATCAATCATCAATCATTAATCATCCATCATAAATCATCAATCAACAATCAATAATCATCAATCATCAATAGTCAATCATCATTCATCAATCATCAATCATCAATCATCAATCGTCAATCATCACTCATCACTCATCAATTATCAATCATCAATCATCAATCGTCAATCATCAATCATCAATCATCAATCATCAACCATCAATCATAAATCATCAATCATCAATCAACAAACATCAATCATCAATCATCAGACATAAATCATCAATCATCAATCATCAACCATCAATCATTAATCATCAATCATCAATCATCAATAATCAATTATCAACCGTCAATCATCAATCAAACATCATCCATCATCAATTAACAATCAATAGTCATCAATCGTCAATCATCAATCATCAATTATCAATCATCAATCAGCAATCATCAATCATCAATCAACAATTATCAATCATCAATTATCAATCATCAATCATCAAACATAAATCATCAATCATCAATCAACAATCATCAATCATCAATCATTAATCATCAATCATCAATCATCAATCATCAATCATCAATCATCAATCATCAATCATCAATCATAAATCATCAATCATCAATCAACAATCATCTATCATCAATCATAAATCATCAATCATCAATCATTAATCATCAATCGTCAATCATCAAACATCAATCATCAATCATCAATCATCAATCATCAATCATCAACCGTCAATCATCAATCAAACATCATCCATCATCAATTAACAATCAATAGTCATCAATCATCAATCATCAATACTAAATTATCAATCATCAATCATCAATCATCAATCATCAATCATCAATCATCAATCCTCAATCATCAATCATCAGTCATCAATCATCAATCATCAATTATCAATCATCAATCATTAATCATCAATCATCAATCATCAATCATCAATCATCAATCATCAATCATCAATCATCAATCATCAATCATCAATCATCAATCACCAATCAACAGTCATTAATCATCAATCATCAATCATCGTTCATCAATCAACAATCATCAATCGTCAATCATCAATCATCAATTATCAATCATCAATCATAAATAATCAATCATCAATCATCAATCATCAATCATCAATCATCAATCATCAATCATCAGTCATCAACCATCAATAATCAATCATCGCTCATCAATCACCAATCATCAATCATCAATCAACAGTCATTAATCATCAATCATCAATCATCGTTCATCAATCAACAATCATCAATAGTCAATCATCATTCATCAATCATCAATCATCAATCATCAATCGTCAATCATCACTCATCAATCATCAATTATCAATCATCAATCATCAATCGTCAATCATCAATCATCAATCATCAATCATCAATCATCAATCATAAATCATCAATCATCAATCAACAAACATCAATCATCAATCATCAGACATAAATCATCAATCATCAATCATCAACCATCAATCATTAATCATCAATCATCAATCATCAATAATCAATTATCAACCGTCAATCATCAATCAAACATCATCCATCATCAATTAACAATCAATAGTCATCAATCGTCAATCATCAATCATCAATTATCAATCATCAATCAGCAATCATCAATCATCAATCAACAATTATCAATCATCAATCATCAATCATCAATCATCAAACATAAATCATCAATCATCAATCAACAATCATCAATCATCAATCATTAATCATCAATCATCAATCATCAATCATCAATCATCAATCATCAATCATCAATCATCAATCATCAATCATAAATCATCAATCATCAATCAACAATCATCTATCATCAATCATCAATCATCAATCATCAATCATCAATCATCAATCATCAACCATCAATCATCAATCATCAATCATCAACCATCTATAATCAATCATCGTTCGTCAATCATCAATCATCAATGATCAATTATCAATCATCAATCATCAATCATCAATCATCAATCATCAATCATCAATCATCAATCATCAATCATCGTTCATCAATCAACAATCATCAATCGTCAATCATCAATCATCAATTATCAATCATCAATCATAAATAATCAATCATCAATCATCAATCATCAATCATCAATCATCAATCATCAATCATCAATCATCAATCATCAGTCATCACCCATCAATAATCAATCATCGCTCATCAATCACCAATCATCAATCATCAATCATCAATCATCAACCATCAATAATCAATCATCAATCATCAATCATCAATCATCAGTCATCTATCATCAATTATCAATCATCAATCATCAATCATCAACCATCAATAATCAATCATCAATCATCAATCATCAATTATCAATCATCAATCATCAATCATCAATCATCAATCATCAATTACCAATCAACAATCATCAATCATCAATCATAAATCATCAATCATCAATAATAAATCATCAATCATCTTTCATCAATCATCTACCATCAATCATCAATCATCAATCATCAATCATCAAACATCAATCATCAATCATCAACCATCAATCATCAATCATCAATTATCAATCATCAATCATAAATCATAAATCATCAATCATCAATCATCAATCATCAATCATCAACCATCTATAATCAATCATCGTTCGTCAATCATCAATCATCAATGATCAATTATCAATCATCAATCATCAATCATCAATCATCAATCATCAATCATCGTTCATCAATCAACAATCATCAATCGTCAATCATCAATCATCAATTATCAATCATCAATCATAAATAATCAATCATCAATCATCAATCATCAATCATCAATCATCAATCATCAATCATCAATCATCAGTCATCAACCATCAATAATCAATCATCGCTCATCAATCACCAATCATCAATCATCAATCATCAATCATCAACCATCAATAATCAATCATCAATCATCAATCATCAATCATCAGTCATCTATCAACAATTATCAATCATCAATCATCAATCATCAATCATCAATCATCAATCATCAATTACCAATCAACAATCATCAATCATCAATCATCAATCATCATTCATCAATCATCAATTATCAATCATCAATCATCTATCATCAATCATCAATCATCAATCATTAATCATCAATCATCAATCATTAACCATCAATCATCAATCATCAATTACAATTTATAAATCAACAATCATCAATCAACAATCATCAATCATCTCTCATCAATCATCAATCATCAGTCATCAATCATCACTCTGCAATCAGCAATCAACAATCATCAATCACCAATCATCAATCATCAATCATCAATTATCAATCATCAATAATCAATCATCACTCATCAATCATCAACCATCAATCATCAATCATCGCTCATCAATCATCAATCATCAATCATCAATTATCAATCACCAATCATCCATCATCAATCATTAATCATCAATCATCAAACATCAATCATCAATCATCAATCATCAATCATCGTTCATAAATCATCAATCATCAATCATCAATCATCAATTATCAAACATCAATCATAAATCATCAATCATCAATCATCAATCATCAATCATCAATCATCAATCATCAATCATCGATCATCAATCATCAATCATCAACCATCAATAATCAATAATCGTTCATCAATCATCAATCATCAATTATCAATCATCAATCATCAATCATCAATCATCAACCATCAATAATCAATCATCAATCATCAATCATCAGTCATCTATCATCAATTATCAATCATCAATCATCAATCATCAATCATCAATCATCAATCATCAATCATCAATCATCAATCATCAATCATCAATCATCAATTATCAATCATCAATCATCAATCATCAATCATCAATCATCAATCATAAATCATCAATCATGAATCATTAACCATCAATCATCAATCATCAATTATCATTTGTAAATCAACAATCATCAATCAACAATCATCAATCATCTCTCATCAATCATCAATCATCAGTCATCAATCATCACTCTGCAATCAGCAATCAACAATCATCAATCACCAATCATCAATCATCAATCATCAATCATCAATCCGCAAGCATTAATCATCAACCATCAATCATCAGTCATCTATCTTCAGTCATCAATCATCCATTATCAATCATCAATAATCAATCATCAATCATCAATCATCAACCATCAATCATCAATCATCGTTCATCAATCATCAATCATCAATCATCAATCATCAATGATCAATTATCAATCACCAGTCGTCAATCATCAAACATCAATCATCACTCATCAATCATCAATCATCAATCGTCAATCATCAATCATCCATCATCAATCATCAATCAACAATCAATAATCATCAATCATCAATCATAAATCATCAATCATCAATCATCAATCATCAATCATCAACCATCGTTCATCTATCATCAATCATCAATCATCAATCATCAATGATCAATTATCAATCACCAGTCGTCAATCATCAAACATCAATCATCACTCATCAATCATCAATCATCAATCGTCAATCATCAATCATCCATCATCAATCATCAATCAACAATCAATAATCATCAATCATCAATCATAAATCATCAATCATCAATCATCACTCATCAATCATCAATCATCAATCATCAAACATCAATCATCAATCATCAATCATCAATCATCAATCATCAATCATCAACCATCAATAATCAATCATCGTTCTTCAATCATCAAGCATAAATCATCAATCATCAATCATCAATCATCAATCATCAATCACCAGTCGTCAATCATCAAACATCAATCATCACTCATCAATCATCAATCATCAATCGTCAATCATCAATCATCAATCATCAATCATCAATCATCAATCATCAATTATCAATCATCAATCATAAATCATCAATCATCAATCATCACTCATCAATCATCAATCATCAATCATCAAACATCAATCATCAATCATCAATCATCAATCATCAATCATCAATCATCAACCATCAATAATCAATCATCGTTCTTCAATCATCAAGCATAAGTCATCAATCATCAATCATCAATCATCAATCATCAATCATCAATCATCAATCATCAATCATCAATCATCAAACATCAATCATCAATCATCAATAATCAATTATCAATCATCAATCATAAATCATCAATCATCAATCATCAATCATCAATCATCAATCATCAATCATCAATCATCAATCATTATTCATCAACCATCAATCATCAATCATCGTTCATCAATCATCAATCATCGATGATCAATTATCAATCACCAATCGTCAATCATCAAACATCAATCATCAATCATCAATCATCAATCATCAATCATCAATCGTTAATCATCAATCATCCATCATCAATCATCAATCAACAATCAATAATCATCAATCATCAATCATCAATCATCAATCATCATTCATCAATCATCAATCATCAATCATCATTCATCATTCATCAATCATCAATCATCAATCATCACTCATCAATCATCAATCATCAATCATCAATCATCAATCATCAATCATTAATCATCAATCATAAATCATCAATCATCAATCATCAATCATCAATCATCAATCGTCAATCATCAATCATCAATCATCAATCATCAATCATCAACCGTCAATCATCAATCAAACATCATCCATCATCAATCAACAATCAATAATCATCAATCATCAATCATCAATAATCAATAATCAATCATCAATCATCAATCATCAATCATCAATCATCAATCATCAATCATCAATCATCAATCATCAATAATCATTCATCAATCATCAATCGTCAATCATCAATCATCAATCATCAACCATCAACCATCAATCATCAAACATCAATTATCAATCGTCAATCATCAATCATCAATTATCAATCATCAATCAGCAATCATAAATCATCAATCAACAATTATCAATCGACAATCATCAAACATCAATCATCAATCATCAATCATCAATCATCAATCGTCAATCATCAATCATCCATCATCCATCATCAATCAACAATCAATAATCATCAATCATCAATCATCAATAACCAATCATCAATCATCAATCATCAATCATCAATCATCAATCATCAATCATCAATCATCAATCATCAATCATCAATCATCAATCATCAATCATCAATCATCAATCGTCAATCATCAATCATCAATCATCAATCATCAATCGTCAATCATCAATCATCAATCATCAATTATCAATCATCAATCAGCAATCATCAATCATCAATCATCAATCAACAATTATCAATCATCAATCACCAATCAAAAATCATCAATCATAAATCATCAAACATCAATCGTCAATCATCAATCATCCATCATCCATCATCAATCATCAATCAACAATCAATAATCATCAATCATCAATCATCAATCATCAATCATCAATCACTAATCATCAATCATCAATCATTAATCATCAATCATCAATCATCAATCATCAATTATCAATCATCAATCATCAATCAGCAATCATCAATCATCAATCATCAATCATCAATCATCAATCATCAATCATCAATCATCAATCATCAACCATCAATCATCAATCATCGTTCATCAATCATCAAGCATAAATCATCACTCATCAATCATCAATCATCAATCATCAATCATCAATCATCAATCATCAATCATCAATCATCAAACATCAATCATCAATCATCAATCATCAATCATCAATCATCAATAATCAATTATCAATCATCAATCATAAATCATCAATCATCAATCATCAATCATCAATCATCAATCATCAATCGTCAATCATCAATCATCCATCATCCATCATCAATCAACAATCAATAATCATCAATCATCAATCATCAATAACCAATCATCAATCATCAATCATCAATCATCAATCATCAATCATCAATCATCAATCATCAATCATCAATCATCAATCATCAATCATCAATCATCAATCATCAATCGTCAATCATCAATCATCAATCATCAATCATCAATCGTCAATCATCAATCATCAATCATCAATTATCAATCATCAATCAGCAATCATCAATCATCAATCATCAATCAACAATCATCAATCATCAATCATCAATCATAAATCATCAATCATAAATCATCAAACATCAATCATCAATCATCAATCATCAATCATCAATCATCAATCATCAATCGTCATTCATCAATCATCCATCATCAATCATCAATCAACAATCAATAATCATCAATCATCAAGCATAAATCATCACTCATCAATCATCAATCATCAATCATCAATCATCAATCATCAATCATCAATCATCAATCATCAATCATCAATCATCAAACATCAATCATCAATCATCATTCATCAATCATCAATAATCAATTATCAATCATCAATCATAAATCATCAATCATCAATCAACAATCAATAATCATCAATCATCAATCATCAATCATCAATCATCAATCATCAATCATCAATCATCAATTATCAATCATCAATCATAAATCATCAATCATCAATCATCACTCATCAAGCATCAATCATCAATCATCAAACATCAATCATCAATCATCAATCATCAATCATCAATCATCAACCATCAATAATCAATCATCGTTCTTCAATCATCAAGCATAAATCATCAATCATCAATCATCAATCATCAATCATCAATCATCAATCATCAATCATCAATCATCAAACATCAATCATCAATCATCAATCATCAATAATCAATTATCAATCATCAATCATAAATCATCAATCATCAATCATCAATCATCAATCATCAACCATCAATCATATAGCATCAATCATTATTCATCAACCATCAATCATCAATCATCGTTCATCAATCATCAATCATCGATGATCAATTATCAATCACCAATCGTCAATCATCAAACATCAATCATCAATCATCAATCATCAATCATCAATCGTTAATATTCAATCATCCATCATCAATCATCAATCAACAATCAATAATCATCAATCATCAATCATCAATCATCATTCATCAATCATCAATCATCAATCAACAATCATCAATCATAAATCATCAACCATCAATCATCAATCATCTGATATCATTCATCATTCATCAATCATCAATCATCAATCATCACTCATCAATCATCAATCATCAATCATCAATCATCAATCATCAATCTTCAATCATCAATCATTAATCATCAATCATAAATCATCAATCATCAATCATCAATCATCAATCGTCAATCATCAAACATCAATCATCAATCATCAATCATCAATCATCAATCATCAATCATCAATCATCAACCGTCAATCATCAATCAAACATCATCCATCATCAATCAACAATCAATAATCATCAATCATCAATCATCAATAATCAATCATCAATCATCAATCATCAATCATCAATCATCAATCATCAATCATCAATCATCAATCATCAATCATCATTCATCAATCATCAATCGTCAATCATCAATCATCAATCATCAACCATCAACCATCAATCATCAAACATCAATTATCAATCGTCAATCATCAATCATCAATCATCAATTATCAATCATCAATCAGCAATCATCAATCATCAATCAACAATTATCAGTCGACAATCATCAAACATCAATCATCAATCATCAATCATCAATCATCAATCATCAATCGTCAATCATCAATCATCCATCATCCATCATCAATCAACAATCAATAATTATCAATCATCAATCATCAATAACCAATCATCAATCATCAATCATCAATCATCAATCATCAATCATCAATCATCAATCATCAATCATCAATCATCAATCATCAATCGTCAATCATCAATCATCAATCATCAATCATCAACCGTCAATCATCAATCATCAATCATCAATTATCAATCATCAATCAGCAATCATCAATCATCAATCATCAATCAACAATTATCAATCATCAATCATCAATCATAAATCATCAATCATAAATCATCAAACATCAATCATCAATCATCAATCATCAATCATCAATCATCAATCGTCAATCATCAATCATCCATCATCAATCATCAATCAACAATCAATAATCATCAATCATCAATCATCAATCATCAATCATCAATCACTAATCATCAATCATCAATCATCAATCATCAATCATCAATCATCAATCATCAATTATCAATCATCAATCAGCAATCATCAATCATCAATCATCAATCATCAATCATCAATCATCAATCATCAACCATCAATCATCAATCATCGTTCATCAATCATCAAGCATAAATCATCACTCATCAATCATCAATCATCAATAATCAATCATCAATCATCAATCATCAAACATCAATCATCAATCATCAATCATCAATCATCAATAATCAATTATCAATCATCAATCATAAATCATCAATCATCAATCATCAATCATCAATCATCAATCATCAATCATCAACCATCAATCATCAATCATCGTTCATCAATCATCAATCATCAATCATCAATCATCAATGATCAATTATCAATCACCAATCGTCAATCATCAAACATCAACCATCAATCATCAATCATCAATCATCAGTCATCAATCGTCAATCATCAATCATCCATCATCAATCATCAGTCAACAATTTATAATAATCAATCATCAACCATCAATCATCATTCATCAATCATCAATCATCAATCACCAATCATCAATCATAAATCATCAACCATCAATCATCAATCATCTGATATCATTCATCAATCATCAATTATCAATCATCACTCATCAATCATCAATCATCAATCATCAATCATCAATCATCAATCATCAATCATTAATCATGAATCATAAATCATCAATCATCAATCATCAATCATCAATCATCAATCATCAATCGTCAATCAACAAACATCAATCATCAATCATCAATCATCAATCGTCAATCATCAATCATCCATCATCCATCATCCATCATCAATCAACAATCAATAATCGTCAATCATCAATCATCAATAATCAATCATCAATCATCAATCATCAATCATCAATCAACAATCATCAATCGTCAATCATGAATCATCACTCATCAATCATCAATCATCAATCAGCAATCATCAATCATCAATCATCAATCATCAATCATCAATTATCAATCATCAATCAGCAATCATCAATCATCAATCATCAATCAACAATTATCAATCATCTATCATCAGTCATTAATCATGAATCATCAATCATTAACCATCAATCATCCATCATAAATCATCAATCAATAATCAATAATCATCAATCATCAATCATCAATAATCAATCATCAATCATCAATCATCAATCGTTAATCATCACTCATCAATCATCAATCATCAATCATCAATCATCAATCGTCAATCATCAATCATCAATCATCAATTATCAATCATTAATCAGCAATCATCAATCATCAATCATCAATGAACAATTATCAATCATCAATCATCAATCATCAATCATCAATCATAAATCATCAATCATCAATCAACAATGATCAATCATCAATCATTAATCATCAATCATCAATCATCAATCATAAATCGTCAATCATCAATCATCAATCATCAATTATCAATCATCAATCAGCTATCATCAATCATCAATCATCAATCAACAATTATCAATCATCAATCATCAATCATCAATCATCAATCATTTATTCATCAATCATCAATCAACAATCATCAATCATCAATCAATAATCATCAATCATCAATCATCAATCATCAATCATAAATCATCAGACATCAATAAACAATCATCAATCATCCATCATAAATCATCAATCAACAATCAATAATCATCAATCATCAATCTTCAATAATCAATCATCAATCATCAATCATCAATCATCAATCATCAATCGTCAATCATCACTCATCAATCACCAATCATAAGTCATCAATCATCAATCGTCAATCATCAATCATCAATCATCAATTATCAATCATCAATCAGCAATCATCAATCATCAATCATCAATCAACAATTATCAATCATCAATCATCAATCATCAATCATAAATCATCAATCATCAATCAATAATCATCAATCATCAATCATTAATCATCCATCATAAATCATCAATCAACAATCAATAATCATCAATCATCAATCATCAATCGTCAGTCATCAATCATCAATCATCAATCATCAATCATAAATCGTCAATCATCAATCATCAATCATCAATTATCAATCAGCAATCATCAATCATCAATCATCAATCAACAATCATCAATCATCAATCATCAATCATAAATCAACAATCATCAATCATCAATCAACAATCAACAATCATCAATCATCAATCATCAATCATCAATCATCAATCATCAATCATCAATCATCAATCGTCAATCACCACTCATCAATAATCAATCATCAATCATCAATCAACAATTATCAATCATCAATCATCAATCTTCAATCATAAATCATCAATCATCAATCAACAATCATCAATCATCAATCATTAATCATCAATCATCAAACATCAATCATCAATCATCAATCATCAATCATAAATCGTCAATCATCGATCATCAATCATCAATAATCAATCATCAATCAGCAATCATCAATCATCAATCATCAATCATCAATCATCAATCATCAATTATCAATCATCAATCATCAACCATAAATCATCAATCATCAATCAACAATCATCAATCATCAATCATCAATCAGCAATCATCAATCGTCAATCGTCAATCATCACTCATCAATCATCAATCATCAATCATCAATCATCAATCATCAATCATCAATCATCAATCATCAATCATCAATCATCAATCATCAATCAACAATCATCAATCATCAATCATCCATCATAAATCATCAATCAACAATCAATAATCATCAAACATCAATCATCAATAATCAATCATCAATCATCAATCATCAATCATCAATCATGAATCATCAATCGTCATTCATCAATCATCAATCATCAATCGTCATTCATCAATCATCAATCATCAATCGTCAATCATCAATCATCAATCATCAATTTTCAATCATCAATTATCAATCATCAATCAGCAATCATCAATCATCAATCATCAATCAACAATTATCAATCATCAATCATCAATCATCAACCATAAATCATCAATCATCAATCAACAATCATCAATCATTAATCATCAATCATCAGTCATCAATCATCAATCATCAATCATCAATCATCAATCATAAATCATCAATCATCAATCAACAATCATCAATCATCAATACTTAATCATCAATCATCAATCATCAGTCATCTATCATCAATTATCAATCATCAATCATCAATCATAAATCATCATCCATTCATCATCAATCATCTGATATCATTCATCAATCATCAATCATCAATCCTCACTCATCAATCATCAATCATAAATCATCAATCATCAATCATCAATCATCAATCATCAATCATCAATCATCAATCATCAATCATCAATCATCAATCATCAATCATTAATCATCAATCATCAATCGTCAATCATCAATCATCAATCATCAATCGTCAATCATCAATCATCAATCATCAATCATCAATCATCAATCATCAATCATCAATCATCAATCGTCAATCATCAATCATCAATCATCAATTATCAATCATCAATCAGCAATCATAAATCATCAATCATCAATTATCAATCATCAATTATCAATCATCAATCATCAATCATCAATCGCCAATCATCACTCATCAATCCTCAATCGTCAATCATCTATCATCAATCATCAGTCATCTATCATCAATTATCAATCATCAATCATCAATCAACAATCATCAATCATCAATCATCAATCATCAATCATAAATTATCAATCATCAATAATCTATCATCAATCATCAATCATCAATCATTAATCATCAATAATCAATCATTAACCCTCAATAATCAACCATCAATTATCATTTATAAATCAACAATCATCAATCAACAATCATCAATAAACTCTCATCAATCATCAATCATCAGTCATCAATCATCACTCTGCAATCAGCAATCAACAATCATCAATCACCAATCATAAATCATCAATCATCAATCATCAATCATCAATCATCAATCCTCAAGCATTAATCATCAACCATCAATCATCAGTCATCTATCATCAGTCATCAATCATCAATCATCAATTATCAATCATCAATAATCAATCATCAATCATCAATCATCAACCATCAATAATCAATCATCGTTCATCAATCATCAATCATCAATCATCAATGATCAATTATCAATCACCAATAGTCAATCATCAAACATCAATCTTCAATCATCAATCATCAATCATCAATCGTAAATCATCAATAATCCATCATCAATCATCAATCAACAATCATCAAACATCAATCATCAATCATCAATCATCAATCATCAATCATCAATTATCAATCATCAATCATAAATCATCAATCATCAATCATCAATCATCAATCATCAATCATCAGCCATCAATCATCAATCATCGTTCATCAATCAGCAATCATCAATCATCAATGATCAATTATCAATCACCAATCGTCAATCATCAAACATCAATCATCAATCATCAATCATCAATCGTCAAATATCAATCATCCATCATCAATCATCAATCAACAATCAATAATCATCAATCATCAATTATCAATCATCAATCATCAATCATCAATCATCAATCATCAATCATCAATCATCAATCATCAATCATCAATTATCAATCATCAATCATAAATCATCAATCATCAATCATCAATCATCAATCATCAATCATCAATCATCAATCATCGACCATCAATCATTAATCATTGTTCATCAATCATCAAGCATAAATCATCAATCATCAATCATCAATCATCAATCATCAATCATCAATCATCAATCATCAATCATCAATCATCAATCATCAATCATCAATCATCAATCATCAAACATCAATCATCAATCATCAATAATCAATTATTAATTATCAATCATCAATCATAAGTCATCAATCATCAATCATCAATCATCAATCATCAATCATCAATCATCAATCATCAATAATCAATCATCAATCATCAATCATCAATCATCAATCATCAATCATCAATCATCAATCATCAATCATCGTTCATCAATCATCAATCATCAATGATCAATTAGCAATCACCAATCGTCAATCATCAAACATAAATCATCAATCATCAATCATCAATCATCAATCATTAATCGTCTATCATCAATCATCCATCATCCATCATCAATCATCAATCAACAATCAATAATCATCAATCATCAATCATCAATCATCACTCATCAATCACCAATCATCAATCAACAATCATCAATCATAAATCATCAACCATCAATAATCAATCATCTGATATAATCATCAATCATCAATCATCAATCATCACTCATCAATCATCAATCATCAATCATCAATCATCAATCATCAATCACTAATCATCAATCATAAATCATCAATCATCAATCATCAATCATCAATCATCGTTCGTCAATCATCAAATATCAATCATCAATCATCAATCATCAATCATCAATCATCAATCATCAATCATCAATCGTCAATCATCAATCATCCATCATCCATCATCAATCAACAATCAATAATTATCAATCATCAATCATCAATAATCAATCATCAATCAGCAATCATCAATAATCACTCATCAATCATCAATGATCAATTATCAATCATCAATCATCAATCATCAATCATCAATCATCAATCATCAATCATCAATCATCAATCATCAATCATCAATCATCAATCATCAATAATCAATCATCAATCATCAATCATCAATCATCAATCACCAATTAACAATCGTCAATCGTCAATCATCCATCATAAATCATCAATCATCAATCATCAATCATCAATCATCAATCATCAATCATCAATCATCAATCATCAATCATCAGTCATTAATCATCAATCATCAATTATCAATCATCAATCATCTATCATCAATCATCAATTATCAATCATCCATCATCAATCATCATTCATCAATCATAAATCATCAATCATCACTCTGCAATCAGCAATCATCAGTCATCAATCACCCATCATCAACCATCAATCATCAATCATCAATCATCAATCACCAACCATCAATCATCAGTCATCTATCATCAATCATCAATCATCAATCATCAATCATCAATAATCAATCATCAATCATCAATCATCAATCATCAATCATCAATAATCAATCATCAATCATCAATCATCAATCATCAATCATCAATCATCAATCATCAATCCTCAATCATAAATCATCAATAATCAATCATCAATCATCAATCATCAATCATCAATCATCAATCATCAATCATCAATCGTCAATCATCAATCATCAATCATCAACCAGCAATCATCAATCATCAATCATCAATCATCTATCATCAATCATCAATCATCAATCATCAATCATCAATCATCAATCATCAATCATCAATCATCAATCATCAATCATCAATCATCAATCATCAATCATCAATCATCAATCATCAATCATCAATCATCAATAATCAACCATCAATCATCAATCATCAATCATCAATCATCAGTCATTAATCATTAGTCATATATCATCAATCATCAATCATCAACGATCAATCCTCAATCATTAATCATCAACTATTAGTCATATATCATCAATCATCAATCATCAACGATCAATCCTCAATCATTAATCATCAACTATCAATCATCAGTCATCTATCATCAATCATCAATCATCAATCCTAAATCATCAATCATCAATCATCAGTCATCTATCATCAATCATCAATCATCAATCATCAATCATCAATTATCAATCATCAATCATCAGTTATCAATCATCAATCATCAATCATCGTTCATCAATCATAAATCATCAGTCATCAATCATCACTCATCAATCATCAATCATCAATCATGAATCATCAATCATCAATCATCAATCATCAATCATCAATCATCAATCATCAATCATCAATTATCAATCATCAGCCTTCAATCATCAGTCATCAATCATCAGTCATCAATCATCACTCTGCAATCAGCAATCAGCAATCATCAATTATCAATCATCAATCATCAATCATCAATCATCAATCATCAATCATCAATCATCAATCATCAATCATCAAGCATCAATCATCAATCATCAATCATCAATCATCAATCATCAATCATCAATCATCAATCATCAATCATGAATCATCAATCATCAATCATCAATCATCAATCATCAATCATCAATCATCAATCATCAATCGTCAATCCTCAATCATCAATCATCAATCCTCACTCATCAGTCATCAATCATCAGTCATCTATAATCAATCATCAATCATCAATCATAAATCATCAATTAGCAATCATCAATCAGCAATCATCAATCAAAAATCATTAATCATCAATCATCAGTCATCAATCATCACTCTGCAATCAGCAATCATCAATCATCAATCATCAACCATCAATCATCAATCATCACTTATCAATCATAAATCATCAATCATCAACCATCAATCATCAATCATCAATTAGCAATCATAAATTATCAATCATCAATCACAAATCATCAATGATCAAACATCAATCAACAATCATCAATCAACAATCATCAATCATCAGTCATTAAGCATCAAACATCAATCACAAATCATCAATGATCAATCATCAATCATAAATCATCAATCATCAATCATCAATCATCAATCATCAATTAGCATTCATCAATTATCAATCATAAATCATCAATCACCAATCATCAATCATCAATCATCAATCATCAATCATCAATCATCAATCATCAATCATGAATCATCAATCATCAATTATCAATCATCAATCATCAATCATAAATCATTAATCATCAATCATCAATCATCAATCATCAATCATCAATCATCAACCATCAATCATCAATCATCAATTATCAATCATCAATCATCAATCATCAATCATCAATCATCAATCATCAGTCATCTATCATCAATCATCAATCCTCAATCACCAATTATCAATCATCAATCATCAATTATCAATCATCAATCATCAATCATCAATCATCAATTATCAATCATCAATCATCAATCATAAATCACCAATCATCAATCATCAATCATCAATCATCAGTCATTAATCATCAATCATCAATCATCAAATATCAATCATCAATCATCTATCATCAATCATCAATTATCAATCATCAATCATCACTCATCATTCATTAATCATAAATCATCAATCATCAATCATCACTCTGCAATCAGCAATCATCAGTCATCAATCACCCATCATCAACCATCAATCATCAATCATCAATCATCAATCATGAATCATCTCACATCAATTATCAATCAACAGTCATCAATCATCACTCTGCAATCAGCAATCAAAAATCATCAATCATCAATCATCAATCGTCAATCATCAATCATCAATCATCAATCCTCAATCATTAATCATCAACCATCAATCATCAGTCATCTAATATCAATCATCAATCATCAATCATCAATCATCAATCCTCAATCATCAATCAGCAATCAACATTCATCAATCATAAATCATCAATCATCAATCATCAATTTTCAATCATCAATCATCAATTATCAATCCTCAATCATCAATCATCAATCATCAGTCATCTATCATCAATCATTAATCATCAATCATCAATCATCAATCATCACTCATCAACCATCAATCATCAGTCGTCTATCATCAATCATCAATCATCAATCATCAATCATCAATCATCAATCATCAATCATCAATCATCAATCATCAATCATCAATCATCAATCATCAATCATCAATCATCAATCATCAATCATCAACAATCAATCGGCAATCATCAATCATCAATCCTCAATCATTAATCATTAACCATCAATCATCAGTCATCTATCATCAATCATCAATCATCAATAATCAACCATCAATCATCAATCATCAATCATCAGTCATCAATCATTAGTCATATATCATCAATCATCAATCATCAACCATCAATCCTTAATCATTAATCATCAACCATCAATCATCAGTCATCTATCATCAATCATCAATCATCAATCATTAATCCTCAATCATCAATCATCAATCATCAATCATCAGTCATCTATTATCAATCATCAATCATCAATCATCAATCATCAATCATCAATCATCAATCATCAATCATCAATTATCAATAATCAATCATCAATTATCAATCATCAATCATCAATCATCAATCATCAATCATCAATCATCAATCAACAATCATCAATCATCAATCATCAGTCATCAATCATCACTCTGCAATCAGCAATCAACAATCATCAATTATCTATCATCAATCATAAATCATCATTCATCAATCATTAATCATCAATCATCAATCATCAATCATCAATCATCAATCATCAATCATCAATTATCAATCATCAATCATCAATTATCAATTATCAATCATCAATTATCAATCATCAATCATCAATCATCAATCATCAATCATCAATCATCAATCATCAATCATCAATCAACAATCATCAATCATCAATCATCAATCATCAGTCATCAATCATCACTCTGCAATCAGCAATCAACAATCATCAATTATCAATCATCAATCATAAATCATCATTCATCAATCATTAATCATCAATAATCAATTATCAATCATCAATCATCAATCATCAATCATCAATTGTCAATCATCAATCATCAATCCTCAATCATTAATCATCAACCATCAATCATCAATCATCAATCATCAATCATCAATCATCAATCATCAATCATTAATCATCAATATTCAATCATCAATCATCAATCATCAATCATCAATCATCAATCATCAATCATCAATCATCAATCATCAATCATCAATCATCAATCATCAATCATCAATCATCAATCATCAATCATCAATCATCAATCATCAATCATCAATCATCAATCATCAATCATCAATCATCAATCAACAATCATCAATCATCAATCATCAGTCATCAATCATCACTCTGCAATCAGCAATCAACAATCATCAATTATCAATCATCAATCATAAATCATCATTCATCAATCATTAATCATCAATCATCAATCATCAATCATCAATCATCAATCATCAATCATCAATCATCAATCATCTATCATCAATCATCAATCGTCAATCATTATCATCAATCATCAATCCGATTGAGGATTGATGACTGATGACTGATTGACTGATGATTGAATCAGTCATCAATCATCAATCATCAGTCATCTATCATCAATCATCAATCATCAATCATCAATCATTAGTCATTAATCATCAATCATCAATCATCAACCATCAATCCTTAATCATTAATCATCAACCATCAATCATCAGTCATCTATCATCAATCATCAATCATCAATCAGGTATCATCAATCATCAATCCTCAATCATCAATCATAAATCATCAGTCATCTATTATCAATCATCAATCATCAATCATCAATCATCAATCATCAATCATCACTTATCAATAATCAATCATCAATTATCAATCATCAATCATCATTCATCAATCATAAATAATCAATCATCAATCATCAGTCATCAATCATCACTCTGCAATCAGCAATCATCAATCATCAATCATCAACCTTCAATCATTAATCATCAATCATTCGTCATCAATCATCACTCTGTAATCTGCACACAACAATCATCAATTTTCAATCATCAATCATCAATAATAACCAATCATCAATCATCAATCATCAATCGTCAATCATCAATCATCAATCCTCAATCATTAATCATTAACCATCAATCATCAGTCATCTATCATCAATCATCAATCATCAATCATCAATCATCAATCATCAATCATCAATCATCAATCATCAATCATCAATCATCAATCATCAATCATCAATCATCAATCATCAATCATCAATCATCAATCATCAATCATCAATCATCAATCATCAATCATCAATCATCAATCATCAATCATCAATCATCAATCATCAATCATCAATCATCAATCATCAATCGTCAATCATCAATCATCAATCATCAATCCTCAATCATCAGTCATCAATCATCAGTCATCTATAATCAATCATCAATCATCAATCATAAATCATCAATTAGCAATCATCAATCATCAATCATCAATCAACAATCATTAATCATCAATCATCAGTCATCAATCATCACTCTGCAATCAGCAATCATCAATCATCAATCATCAACCATCAATCATCAATCATCACTTATCAATCATAAATCATCAATCATCAACCATCAATCATCAATCATCAATTAGCAATCATAAATTATCAATCATCAATTACAAATCATCAATGATCAATCATCAATCAACAATCATCAATCAATAATCATCAATCATTAGTCATGAAGCATCAAACATCAATCACAAATCATCAATGATCAATCATCAATCATAAATCATCAATCATCAATCATCAATCATCAATCATCAATCATCAATTAGCATTCATCAATAATCAATCATAAATCATCAATCACCAATCATCAATCATCAATCATCAATCATCAATCATCAATCATCAATCATCAATCATCAATCATCAATTATCAATCATCAATCATCAATCATAAATCATTAATTATCAATCATCAATCATCAATCATCAATCATCAACCATCAATCATCAATTATCAATTATCAATCATCAATCATCAATCATCAATCATCAGTCATCTATCATCAATCATCAATCCTCAATCACCAATTATCAATCATCAATCATCAATCCTCAATCAACAATCATCAATCATCAGTCATCTATTATCAATCATCAATCATCAATCATCAATCATCAATCATCAATCATCAATCATCAATTATCAATAATCAATAATCAATCATCAATTATCAATCATCAATCATCAATCATCATTCATCAATCATAAATAATCAATCATCAATCATCAGTCATCAATCATCACTCTGCAATCAGCAAGAATCAATCATCAATCATCAATCATCAACCTTCAATCATTAATCATCAATCATCAGTCATCAATCATCACTCTGCAATCTGCAATCAACAATCATCAATTATCAATCATCAATCATCAATCATCAATCATCAATCATCAATCATCAATCATCAATCAACAATCATCAATCATCAATCATCAATCATCAATCATCAATCATCAATCATCAATCATCAATCATCAATCATCAATCATCAATCATCAATCATCAATCGTCAATCATCAATCATCAATCATCAATACTCAATCATCAGTCATCAATCATCAGTCATCTATCATCAATCATCAGTCATCTATCATCAATCATCAATCATCAATCATCAATCATCAATCATCAATCATCAATCATCAATCATCAATCATCAATCATCAATCATCAATCATCAATCATCACTCTGCAATCAGCAATCATCAATCATCAATCATCAATCATCAACCATCAATCATCAATCATCAATTATCAATCATACATCATCAATCATCAACCATCAATCATCAATCATCAATCAGCAATCATCAATCATCAATCATCTATCATCAATCATCAATCATCAATCATCCATCATCAATCATCAATAATCAACCATCAATCATCAATCATCAGTCATCAATTATTAGTCATATATCATCAATCATCAATCATCAACCATCAATTCTCAATCATTAATCATCAACTATCAATCATCAGTCATCTATCATCAATCATCAATCATCAATCATCAATCCTCAATCATCAATCATCAATCATCAGTCATCTATCATCAAGCATCAATCATCAATCATCAATCATCAATCATCAATCATCAATTATCAATCATCAATCATCAATTATCAATTATCAATCATCAATCATCAATCATCATTCATCAATCATAAATCATCAATCATCAATCATCAATCATCAATCATCACCCTGCAATCAGCAATCATCAATCATCAATTATAAATCATCAGCCTTCAAGCATCAGTCATCAATCATCAGTCATCAATCATCACTCTGCAATCAGCAATCAACAATCATCAATTATCAATCATCAATCATCAATCATCAATCATCAATCATCAATCATCAATCATCAATAATCAATCATCAATCATCAATCATCAATCATCAATCATGAATCATCAATCATCAGTCATCAATCATCACTCTGCAATCAGCAATCATCAATCATCAATCATCAATCATCAACCATCAATCATCAATCATCACTTATCAATCATAAATCATCAATCATCAACCATCAATCATCAATCATCAATTAGCAATCATAAATTATCAATCATCAATCACAAATCATCAATGATCAATCATCAATCAGCAATCATCAATCAACAATCATCAATCATCAATCATCAGTCATGAAGCATAAAACATCAATCACAAATCATCAATGATCAATCATCAATCATAAATCATCAATCATCAATCATCAATCATCAATTAACATTCATCAATACTCAATCGTAAATCATCAATCACCAATCATCAATCATCAATCATCAATCATCAATCATCAATCATCAATCATCAATCATCAATCATCAATTATCAATCATCAATCATCAATCATAAATCATTAATCATCAATCATCAATCATCAATCATCAATCATCAATCATCAACCATCAATCATCAATCATCAATCATCAATTATCAATCATCAATCATCAATCATCAATCATCAATCATCAGTCATCTATCATCAATCATCAATCATCATTCCTCAATCATCAATTATCAATCATCAATCATCAATTATCAATCATCAATCATCAATATTCAATCATCAATCATCAATCATCAATCATCAATCATCAATCAACAATCATCAATCATCAAATATCAATCATCAATCATCTATCATCAATCATCAATTATCAATTATCAATCATCAATCATCAATCATCATTCATCAATCATAAATCATCAATCATCAATCATCATTCTGCAATCAGCAATCATCATTCATCAATCACCCATCATCAACCATCAATCATCAATCATCAATCATCAATCATCTTACATCAATTATCAATCATCAGTTATCAATCATCACTCTGCAATCAGCAATCAAAAATCATCAATCATCAATCATCAATCATCAATCATCAATCATCAATCGTCAATCATCAACCATCAATCATCAATCATCAATCCTCAATCATTAATCATCAACCATCAATCATCAGTCATCTATCATCAATCATCAATCATCAATCATCAATCATCAATCCTCAATCATCAATCAGCAATCAACATTCATCAATCATAAATCATCAATCATCAATCATCAATTTTCAATCATCAATCATCAATCATCAATCATCAATCGTCAATCAACAATCATAAATCATCAATCATCAATCATCAATCATCAATCATCACTCTGCAATCTGCAATCATCAATCATCAATCATCAACCATCAATCATCAATCATCAATCATCAATCATCAATGAACAATCATCAATCATCTCTTATCAATCATCAATCACCAGTCATCAATCATCACTCTGCAATCATCAATCATCAATTATCAATCATCAATCATCAATCATCAATCAGCAATCATCAATCATCAATCATCAATCATCAATCATCAATCATCAATCATCAATCATCAATCATCAATCATCAATCATCAATCATCAATCATCAATCATCAAACATCAATCATAAATCATCAATCATCAATCATTAATCATCAATCATTAATCATCAATCATCAATCATCAATCATCAATCATCAATCATCAATCATCAATCAACAATCATAAATCATCAATCATCAATCATCAGTCATCAATCATCACTCTGCAATCTGCAATCATCAATCATCAATCATCAACCATCAATCATCAATCATCAATCATCAATCATCAATCATCAATGAACAATCATCAATCATCTCTTATCAATCATCAATCACCAGTCATCAATCATCACTCTGCAATCATCAATCATCAATTATCAATCATCAATCATCAATCATCAATCATCAATCATCAATTATCAATCCTCAACCATCAATCATCAATCATCAGTCATCTATTATCAATCATCAGTCATCAATCATCAATCATCAATCATCATTCATCACTCATATATCATCAATCATCAATCATCAGTCATCAATCATCACCCTGCAATCAGCAATCATCAATCATCAATCATCAATCATCAACCATCAACCATCAATCATCAATCATCAATCATCAATCATCAATCATCAATCATCAATCATCAATCATCAATCATCAATCATCAACCATCAATCATCAATCATCGATCATCAATCATCAATCATCAATCATCAATTATCAATCATCAATCCGCAATCATCAATCATCAATCATCAATCATCAATCATCAATCATGAATCATCAATCATCAATCATCAATCATCAATCATCAATCATCAATCATCAATCATCAATCATCAATCATCAATCGTCAATCAACAATCATAAATCATCAATCATCAATCATCAGTCATCAATCATCACTCTGCAATCTGCAATCATCAATCATCAATCATCAACCATCAATCATCAATCATCAATCATCAATGAAAAATCATCAATCATCTCTTATCAATCATCAATCACCAGTCATCAATCATCACTCTGCAATCATCAATCATCAATTATCAATCATCAATCATCAATCATCAAGCATCAATCATCAATCATCAATCATCAATCATCAATCATCAATCATCAAACATCAATCATAAATCATCAATCATCAATCATTAATCATCAATCATTAATCATCAATCATCAATCATCAATCATCAATCATCAATCATCAATCATCAATCATCAATCATCAATCATCAATCATCAATCACCAATTATCAATCATCAACCATCAATCATCAATCATCAGTCATCAATCATCACTCTGCAATCAGCAATCATCAATCATCAATCATCAATCATCAACCATCAATCATCAATCATCAATCATCAATCATCAATGAACAATCATCAATCATCTCTCATCAATCATCAATCATCAGGCATCAATCATCACTCTGCAATCATCAATCATCAATTATCAATCATCAATCATCAATCATCAATCATCAATCATCAATCATCAATCATCAATCATCAATCATCAATCATCAATCATCAATAATCAATTATCAATCATCAATGAACAATCATCAATCATCACTCATCAATCATCAATCATCAGTCATCAATCATCACTCTGCTATCATCAATCATCAATTATCAATCATCAATCATCAATCATCAATCATCAATCATCAATCATCAATCATCAATCATCAATCATCAATCATCAATCATCAATCATCAATCATCAATCATCAATCATCAATCATCAATCATCAATCACCAATCATCAAGTATCAATCATCAATCATCAATCATCAATCATCAATCATCTGTCATCAATCATCACTCTGCAATCATCAATCATCAATCATCATTCATCACTCATAAATCATCAATCATCAATCATCAGTCATCAATCATCACCCTGCAATCAGCAATCATCAATCATCAATCATCAATCATCAACCATCAACCATCAATCATCAATCATCAATCATCAATCATCAATCATCAATCATCAATCATCAATCATCAGTCATCAATCATCACTCTGCAATCAGCAATCATCAATCATCAATCATCAATCATCAACCATCAATCATCAATCATCAATCATCAATCATCAATGAACAATCATCAATCATCTCTCATCAATCATCAATCATCAGTCATCAGTCATCACTCTGCAATCATCAATCATCAATTATCAATCATCAATCATCAATCATCAATCATCAATCATCAATCATCAATCATCAATCATCAATTATCAATCATCAATGAACAATCATCAATCATCTCTCATCTATCATCAATCGTCAGTCATCAATCATCACTCTGCAATCATCAATCATCAATTATCAATCATCAATCATCAATCAACAATCATCAATCATCAATCATCAATCATCAATCATCAATCGTCAATCATCAATCATCAATCATCAATCATCAATCATCAATCATCAATCATCAATCATCAATCATCAATCATCAATCATCAATCATCAATCATCAATCATCAATCATCAATCATCAATCATCAATCATCAATCATCAATCATCAATCATCAATTATCAATCATCAATCATCAATCATCAATCATCAATCATCAATCATCAATCATCAATCCTCAATCACCAATCATATATCAATCATCAATCATCAATCATCAATCATCAATCATCAGTCATCTATCATCAGTCATCTACCATCAATCATCAATCATCAATCATCAATCATCAATCATCAATCATCAATCATCAATCATCAATCATCAATCATCAATCATCAATCATCAATCATCAATCATCAATCATCAATCATCAATCATCAATCATCAATCATCATTCATCAATCATCAATCATCAATCATCAATTACCAATCATCTATCATATATCAATCATCAATCATCAATCATCAATCACCAATCATCAATCATCAACCATCAATCATCAATCATCAATCATCAATCATCAATGAACAATCATCAATCATCTCTCATCAATCATCAATCATCAGTCATCAATCATCACTCTGCAATCATCAATCATCAATTATCAATCATCAATCATCAATCATCAATCATCAATCAGCACTCATCAATCATCAATAATCAATCATCAATCATCAATCATCAATCATCAATCATCAATCATCAATTATCAATCATCAATCATCAATCATCAATCATCAATCATCAATCATCAATCCTCAATCACCAATCATATATCAATCATCAATCATCAATCATCAATCATCAATCATCAATCATCAATCATCAATCATCAATCATCAATCATCAGTCATCTATCATCAATCATCAATCATCAATCATCAATCATCAATCATCAATCATCAATCATCAATCATCAATCATCAATCATCAATCATCAATCATCAATCATCAATCATCAATCATCAATCATCAATCACCAATCATCAATCATCAACCATCAATCATCAATCATCAATTATCAATCAAAAATAATCAATCATCAAATAACAATCATCAATCATCTCTCATCAATCTTCAATCATCAATCATCAATCATCACTCTGCAATCATCAATCATCAATCATCAATCATCAGTCATCAATCATCAATCATCAATCATCAATCATCAATCATCAATCATCAATCATCAATCATCAATCATCAATCATCAATCATCAATCATCAATCATCAATTATCAATCATCAATCATCAATCATCAATCATCAATCATCAATCATCAATCATCAATCATCAATGATCAATCATCAATCACCAATCATATATCAATCATCAATCATCAATCATCAGTCATCTATCATCAGTCATCTATCATCAATCATCAATCATCAATCGTCAATCGTCAATTGTCAATCATAAATCATCAATCATCAACCATCAATCATCAATCATCAATTAGCAATCATAAATTATCAATCATCAATCACAAATCATCAATGATCAATCATCAATCAACAATCATCAATCAACAATCATCAATCATCAGTCATGAAGCATCAAACATCATCAATCAATCATCAATAATCAACCATCAATCATCAATCATCAATCATCAGTCATCAATAATTAGTCATATATCATCAATCATCAATCATCAACCATCAATCCTCAATCATTAATCATCAACTATCAATCATCAGTCATCTATCATCAATCATCAACCATCAATCATCAATCCTCAATCATCAATCATCAATCATCAGTCATCTATCATCAATCATCAATCATCAATCATCAATCATCAATCATCAATTATCAATCATCATTCATCAATCATAAATCATCAATCCTCAATCATTAGTCATCAATCATCAGTCATCTATCATCAATCATCAATCGTCAATCATCAATCGTCAATCATCAAGCCTCAATCATCAGTCATCAATCATCAGTCATCTATCATCAATCATCAATCGTCAATCATAAATCATCAATTAGCAATCATCAATCATCAATCAAAAATCATTAATCATCAATCATCAATTATCAGTCATCAAACATCACTCTGCAATCAGCAATCATCAATCATCAATCATCAATCATCAATCATCAATCATCAACCATCAATCATCAATCATCAAATATCAATCATAAATCATCAATCACCAACCATCAATCATCGATTTGCAATCATAAATTATCAATCAACAATCACAAATCATCAATGATCAATCATCAATCAACAATCATCAATCAACAATCACCAATCATCAATCATCAGTCATGAAGCATCAAACATCAATCACAAATCATCAATCATCAATCATCATTCATCAATCATCAATCATCAATCATCAATCATCAATTAGCATTCATCAATCATCAATCATAAATCATCAATCACCAATCATCAATCATCAATCATAAATCATCAATCATCAATCGTCAATCATCAATTATCAATTAGCAATCATAAATTATCAATCATCAATCACAAATCATCAATGATCAATCATCAATCAACAATCATCAATCAACCATCATCAACCATCAATAGTCAGTCATGAAGCATCAAACATCAATCACAAATCATCAATGATCAATCATCAATCATCAATCATCAATCATCAATCATCAATCATCAATCATCATTCATCAATCATCAATCATCAATCATCAATTAGCATTCATCAATAATCAATCATAAATCATCAATCCTCAATCATCAATTATCAATCATCAATCATCAATCATCAACCATCAATCATCAATCATCAATATTCAATCATCAATCATCAATCATCAATCATTAATCATCAATCATCAATCATCAATCATCAATCATCAATCATCAATCATCAATCATCAAAGAGCAATCATCAATCATCTATCATCAATCATCAATTATCAATTATCAACCATCAATCGTCAATCATCAATCATCAATCATCAATCATCAATCATCAATCATCAATCATCAATCATCAATCATCAATCATCAATCATCAAACATCAATCATCAATCATCAATCATCAATCATCAACCATCAATTATCAACAATCAATCGTCAATCATCAATCATCAATCATCCATCATCAATCATCAATCATATATCATGTATTACCAATCAGCTAACATTAATGATGAAAAATCAGTCATCAGTCATCAATTTTCAGTCATCAATCATTAATCGTTAATCCATAATCATCAATCATCAATCATCGATCATCAATCACCAATCATCAATCATCAATCATCAATCATCAATCATCAATCATCAATCATCAATCATCAATCATCAATCATCAATCATCAATCATCAATCATCAATCATCAATCATCAATCATCAATCATCAATCATCAATCATCAATCATCAATCATCAATCATTAATCATTAATCATCAACCATCAACCATCAATATTCAATCATCAATCTTCAATCATCAATCATCAATCATCAATCATCAATCATCAATCATCAATCATCAGTCATCAGTCACCAGTCATCAATCATCAATCATCAATCATCATACATCAATCTTCAATCATAAATCATCAATCATCAATCATCAACCATCAATTATCAACCATCAATCGTCAATCATCAATCATCAATCATCAATCATATATCTTGTATTACCAATCAGCTAACATTAATGATGAAAAATCAGTCATCAGTCATCAATTTTCAGTCATCAATCATTAATCGTTAATCAATAATCATCAATCATCAATCATCGATCATCAATCATCAATCATCAATCATCAATCATCAATCATCAATCATCAATCATCAATCATCAATCATCAATCATCAATCATCAATCATCAATCATCAATCATCAACCATCAATCATCAATCATCAATCATCAATCATCAATCATCAATCATCAATCATCAATCATCAATCATCAATCATCAATCATCAATCATCAATCATCAATCATCAATCATCAATCATCAAGCATCAATCATCAATCATCAATCATCAATCATCAATCATCAATCATCAATCATCAATCATCAATCATCAATCATTAATCATCAATCATCAATCATCAATTATCAATCATCAATCAATGATCATCGATCATCAATCATCAATCATCAATGACCCATAATTAATCATTAATCATAAACCATCAACCATCAATATTCAATCATGAATCTTCAATCATCAATCATCAATCATCAGTCATCAGTCACCAGTCATCAATCATCAATCATCAATCATCAATCATCAATCATCAATCATCAATCATCAATCAGCCATCATCACTCATGAACAATCAATCATCAACCATCAATCGTCAATCATCAATCATCAATCATCACTCATCACTCATCAATCATCAATAATCAATCATCAATCATCAATCATCGACCAGGAATCATCAATCATCAATCATCAACCATCAATCTTCAGTAATCAATCATCAATCATCAATCATCAATCATCAATCATCAATGATCAATCATCAATCATCAATCATCAATCATCAATCATCAATCATCAATCATCAATCATCAATCATCAATCATCAATCATCAATCATCAATCATCAATCATCAATCATCAATCATCAATCATCAATCATCAATCATCAATCATCAATCATCAACCAATAATCATCAATCATCAATCATCACTAATCAATCATCATTCGTCACACATCAATCATGTATTATTAATCATCAATCATCAATCATCAATCATCAATCATCAATCATCAATCATCAATCATCAATCATCAATCATCAATCATCAATCATCAATCATCAATCATCAATCATCAATCATCAGTCATCAATCATCAATCATCAATCATCAATCATCAATCATCAATCATCAATCATCAATCAACAATCATCAATCATCAATCATCAATCATCAATCATCCATCATCAATCATCAATCATCAATCAGCAATAAGCAATCATCAATCATCAATCATCGACCAAGAATCATCAATCATCAATCATCAACCATCAATCTTCAGTAATCAATCATCAATCATCAATCATCAATCATCAATCATCAATCATCAATCATCAATCATCAATCATCAATCATCAATAATCAATCATCAATCATCAATCATCAATCATCAATCATCAATCATCAATCATCAATCATCAATCATCATCAATCATCAATCATCAATCATCAATCATCAATCATCAACCAATAATCATCTATCATCAATCATCACTCATCAATCATCAATCGTCAATCATCAATCATGTATTATTAATCATCAATCATCAATCATCAATCATCAATCATCAATCATCAATCATCAACCAATAATCATCAATCATCAATCATCACTCATCAATCATCAATCGTCAATCATCAATCATGTATTATTAATCATCAATCATGTATTATTAATCATCAATCATCAATCATCAATCATCAATCATCAATCATCAATCATCAATCATCAATCATCAATCATCAATCATCAATCATCAATCATCAATCATCAATCATCAATCATCAATCATCAATCATCAATCATCAATCATCAATCAACAATCATCAATCATCAATCATCAATCATCAATCATCAATCATCAATAATCAATCATCAATCATCAATCATCAATCATCAATCATCAAACATCAATCATCAATCATCAATCATCAATCATCAATCATCAATCAACAATCATCAATCATCAATCAACAATCATCAATCATCAATCATCAATCATCAATCATCAATCATCAATAATCAATCATCAATCATCAATCATCAATCATCAATCATCAAACATCAATCATCAATCATCAATCATCAATCATCAATCATCAATCAACAATCAGCAATCATCAATCATCAATCATCAATCAACAATCATCAATCATCAATCATCAATCATCAATCATCAATCATCAATCATCAATCATCAATCATCAATCATCAATCATCAATCATCAATCATCAATCATCAATCATCAATCATCAATCATCAATCATCAATCATCAATCATCAATCAACAATCATCAATCATCAATCATCAATCATCAATCATCAATCATCAATCATCAATCATCAATCATCAATCATCAATCATCAATCATCAATCATCAATCATCAATCAACAATCATCAATCATCAATCATCAATCAACAATCAGCAATCATCAATCATCAATCATCAATCAACAATCATCAATCATCAATCATCAATCATCTATCATCAATCATCACTCATCAATCATCAATCGTCAATCATCAATCATGTATTATTAATCATCAATCATCAATCATCAATCATCAATCATCAATCATCAATCATCAACCAATAATCATCAATCATCAATCATCACTCATCAATCATCAATCGTCAATCATCAATCATGTATTATTAATCATCAATCATGTATTATTAATCATCAATCATCAATCATCAATCATCAATCATCAATCATCAATCATCAATCATCAATCATCAATCATCAATCATCAATCATCAATCATCAACCATTAATCTTCAGTAATCAATAATCAATCATCAATCATCAATCATCAATCATCAGTCATCAATCATCAATAATCAATCATCAATCATCAATCATCAATCATCAATCATCAATCATCAATCATCAATCATCAATCATCAATCATCAATCATCAATCATCAATCATCAATCATCAATCATCAATCATCAATCATCAATCATCAATCATCAATCATCAATCATCTATCATCAATCATCAATCATCAATCATCAATCATCAATCATCAATCATCAAACATCAATCATCAATCATCAATCATCAATCATCAATCATCAATCAACAATCAGCAATCATCAATCATCAATCATCAATCAACAATCATCAATCATCAATCATCAATCATCAGTCATCAATCATCAGTCATCATCAACAATCATGAATTTTCTGTCATCAATGATCAATCATCAATCATGTATTTCCAATCAGCTATCATGAATCATCAATCATCAATCATCAAGCATCAATCATCAACCATCAATCTTCAGTAAACAATCATCAATCATCAATCATTAATCATCAATCATCCATCATCAATCATCAATCATCAATCATCAATCATCAATCTTCAAATATCAATCATCAATCATCAATCATCAATCATTAATCATCAACCATCAATCATCAATCATCAATCATCAATCATCAATCATCAATCATCAATCATCAATCATCAATCATCAATCATCAATCATGAATCATAAATCATCAATCATCAATCATCAATCATCAATCATCAATCATCAATCATCAATCATCGATCATCAATCACCAATGATCAATCATCAATCATCAACCATCAATCATCAATCATCAATCATCAATCATAATCATCAATCATCAATCATCAATCATCAATCATCAATCATCAAACATCAATCATCAATCATCAATCATCAATCATCAATCATCAATCATGAATCATAAATCATCAATCATCAAATATCAATCATCAATCATCAATCACCAATCATCAATCATCAATCAACAACCATCAATCATCAATCATCAATCATCAATCATCAATCATCAGTCATCAATCATCAATGAGGAATCATCAATCATCAATCATCAATCATCAATCATCAATCATCAATCATCAATCATCAATCATCAATCATCTGTCATCAATCATCAATCATCAATCATCAATCATCAATCATCAATCATCAATCGTTATCATCAATCATCAATCATCAATCATCAATCATCAATCATCAATCATCAATCATCAATCATCAATCATCAATCATCAATCATCAATCATCAATCATGAATAATCAATCATCAATTATCAATCATCAATCATCTATCATCAATCATCAATCATAAATCATCAATCATCAATCATCTATCATCAATAATGAATCATCAATCCTCCATCATCAATTATCAATGATCAATCATCAATTATCAATCATCAATTATTAATATTCAATCATCAATCATCAATCATCAATCAACAATCATCAATCATCAATCATCAATCATCAATCATCAATCATCAATCATCAATCATCAATCATCAATCATCAATCATCAATCATCAATCATCAATCATCAATCATCAATCATCAATCATCAATCATCAGTCATCAATCATCAATCAACAAATATCAATCATCAATCATCTATCATCAATCATCAATTATCAATCATCAATAATTAATCATCATTCACCAATCATAAATCATCAATCATCAATCATCACTCTGCAATCAGCAATCATCAGTCATCAATCACCCATCATCAACCATCAACCATCAATCATCAATCATCAATCATCTCACATCAATCATCAATCATCAGTCATCAATCATCACTCTGCAATCAGCAATCAAAAATCATCAATCATCAATCATCAATCATCAATCGTCAATCATCAATCATCAATCCTCAATCATTAATCATCAACCATCAATCATCAGTCATCTATCATCAATCATCAATCATCAATCATCAATCCTAAATCATCAAGCAGCAATCAACATTCATCAATCATAAATCATCAATCATCAATTTTCAATCATCAATCATCAATCATCAATTATCAATCCTCAATCATCAATCATGAATCATCAGTCATCAATCATCAATCATCAATCAACAATCATCATTCATCACTCATAAATCATCAATCATCAATCATCAGTCATCAATCATCACCCTGCAATCAGCAATCATCAATCATCAATCATCAATCATCAACCATCAACCATCAATCATCAATCATTAATCAATCATCAATCATCAATCATCAATCATCAATCATCAATCATCAGTCATCAACCAACACTCTGCAATCAGCAATCAACAATCATCAATTATCAATCATCAATCATCAATCATCAATCATCAATCATCAATCATCAACCATCAATCATCAATCATCAATCATCAATCATCAATCATCAACCATCAATCATCAATCATCAATCATCAATCATCAATCATCAATCATCAATCATCAATCATCAATAATCGATCATCAATCATCAATCATCAATCATCAATCATCAATCATCAATCATCAATCATCAATCGTCAATCATCAATTATCAATCATCAATCCTCAATCATCAGTCATCAATCATCAATCATAAGTCATCTATCATCAATCATAAATTATCAATCATCAATCATCAATTATCAATCATCAATCATCAATCATCAATCAACAATTATAAATCATAAATCATCAATCATCAATCATCAGTCATCAATCATCACTCTGCAATCAGCAATCAATAATCATCATCAATCATCAATCAACAATTATAAATCATAAATCATCAATCATCAATCATCAATCATCAATCATCAACCATCAATCATCAATCATCAATCATCAATCATCAATCATCTCTCAATAATCATCAATCATCAGTCATCAATCATCACTCTGCAATCATCAATCATCAATTATCAATCATCAATCATCAATCATCAATCATCAATCATCAACCATCAATCATCAATCATCAATCATCAATCATCAATCATCAATCATCAATCATCAATCATCAATCATCAATCATCAATCATCAATCATCAATCATCAATCATCAATCATCAATCATCAATCATCAATCATCAATCATCAATCATCAATCATCAATCATCAATCATCAATCATCAATCATCAATCATCAATTATCAATCATCAATCATCAATCATAAATCATCAATCCTCATTCACCAATCATATATCAATCATCAATCATCAATCATCAATCATCAATCATCAATCATCAATCATCAATCATCAATCATCAATCATCAATCATCAATCATCAATCATCAATCATCAATCATAAATCATCGATCATCAGTCATCCATCATCAGTCATCTATCATCAATCATCAACCATCAATCATCAATCATCAATCATCAATCATCAATCATCAATCATCAATCATCAATCACCAATCTTCAATCATCAACCATCAATCATCAATCATCAATTATCAATCATAAATCATCAATCATCAAATAACAATCATCAATCATCTCTCATCAATCATCAATCATCAATCATCAATCATCAATCATCAATCATCAATCATCAATCACCAATCATATATCAATCATCAATCATCAATCAGGAATCATCAATCAGGAATTATAATTCATCAATCATCAATCATCAATCCTCAATCATCAATCATCAATCATCAATCATCAATCATCAATCATCAATCATCAATCATCAATCGTCAATCATCAATCCTCAATCATCAATCATCAATCATCAATAATCAATCATCAATCATCAATCATCAATTATCAATCATCAATCATCAATCATCAATCTTCAATTATCAATCATATATCATCAATCATCAATCATCAATCATCAATCCTCAATCATCAATCATCGATCATCAATCATCAGTCATCAATCATCAATCATCAATCATCAATCATCAATCATCAATCATAAATCATCAATCATCAATCATCAATCATCAATCATCAATCATCGATCATCAATCATCCATCATCACTCATGAACAATCAATCATTACCCATCAATCATCAATCATCAATCATCAATCATCACTCATCAATCATCAACCATCAATCATCAATCATCAATCATCAATCATCAATCATCAACCAATAATCATCAATCATCAATCATCACTCATCAATCATCAATCGTCAATCATCAATCATGTATTATTAATCATCAATCATCAATCATCAATCATCAATCATCAATCATCAATCATCAATCATCAGTCAACAATCATTAATCATCAATCATCAATCATCAATCATCAATAATCAATCATCAATCATCAATCATCAACCAGGAATCATCAATTATCAATCATCAACCATCAATCTTCAGTAATCAATCATCAATCATCAATCATATATCATCAATCATCAATCATCAATAATCCATCATCAATCATCAATCATCAATCATCAATCATCAATCATCAATCATCAATCATTAATCATCAATCATCAATCATCAATCATCAATCATCAATCATCAATCATCAATCAACAATCATCAATCATCAATCATCAGTCATCAATCATCAGTCATCATCAACAATCATGAATTTTCTGTCATCAATGATCAATCATCAATCATGTATTTCCAATCAGCCATCATGAATCATCAATCATCAATCATCAAGCATCAATCATCAACCATCAATCTTCAGTAAACAATCATCAATCATCAATCATTAATCATCAATCATCCATCATCAATCATCAGTCATCATCATCAATCATGAATCTTCTGTCATCAATCGTCAATCATCACTCAGGTATTACCAATCAGCTATCACGAATCATTAATCATTAATCAGCAATCATCAATCATCAATCATCAATCATCAATCATCAATCTTCAAATATCAATCATCAATCATCAATCATCAATCATCAATCATCAATCATCAATCATCAATCATCAATCATCAATCATCAATCATCAATCATCAATCATCAATCATGAATCATAAATCATCAATCATCAATCATCAATCATCAATCATCAATCATCAATCATCAATCATCAATCATCAATCATCGATCATCAATCACCAATCATCAATCATCAATCATCAACCATCAATCATCAATCATCAATCATCAATCATCAATCATTATGATCAATGATCAATCATCAATCATCAATCATCAATCATCAATCATCAATCATCAATCATCAATCATCAATCATGAATCATAAATCATCAATCATCAAATATCAATCATCAATCATCAATCACCAATTATCAATCATCAATCAACAACCATCAATCATCAATCATCAATCATCAATCATCAATCATCAGTCATCAATCATCAATGAGGAATCATCAATCATCAATCATCAATCATCAATCATCAATCATCAATCATCTGTCATCAATCATCAATCATCAATCATCAATCATCAATCACCAATTCTCAATCATCAATCATCAATCATCAATCATCAATCATCAATCATCAATCATGAATAATCAATCATCAATTATCAATCATCAGTCATCTATCATCAATCATCAATCATAAATCATCAATCATCAATCATCTATCATCAATCATGAATCATCAATCCTCCATCATCAATCATCAATTATCAATCATCAATTATTAATATTCAATTATCAATCATCAATCATCAATCATCAATCATCAATCATCAATCATCAATCATCAATCATCAATCATCAATCATCAGTCATCAATCATCAATCAACAAATATAAATCATCAATCATCTATCATCAATCATCAATTATCAATCATCAATAATCAATCATCATTCATCAATCATAAATCATCAATCATCAATCATCACTCTGCAATCAGCAATCATCAGTCATCAATCACCCATCATCAACCATCAACCATCAATCATCAATCATCAATCATCTCACATCAATAATCAATCATCAGTCATCAATCATCACTCTGCAATCAGCAATCAAAAATCATCAATCATCAATCATCAATCATCAATCATCAATCGTCAATCATCAATCAACAATCCTTAATCATTAATCATCAACCATCAATCATCAGTCATCTATCATCAATCATCAATCATCAATCATCAATCATCAATCCTCAATCATCAATCAGCAATCAACATTCATCAATCATAAATCATCAATCATCAATCATCAATTTTCAATCATCAATCATCAATAATCAATCATCAATTATCAATCCTCAATCATCAATCATCATTCATCAGTCATCAATCATCAACCATCAATCATCAATCATCATTCATCACTCATAAATCATCAATCATCAATCATCAGTCATCAATCATCACCCTGCAATCAGCAATCATCAATCGTCAATCATCAATCATCAACCATCAACAATCAATCATCAATCATCAATCATCAATCAACAATCATCAATCATCAATCATCAATCATCAGTCATCAACCAACACTCTGCAATCAGCAATCAACAATCATCAATTATCAATCATCAATCATCAATCATCAATCATCAATCATCAATCATCAATCATCAATCATCAATCATCAATCATCAATCATCAATCATCAATCATCAATCATCAATCATCAATCATCAATCATCAATCATCAGTCATCAATCATCAATCATAAGTCATCTATCATCAATCATAAATTATCAATCATCAATCATCAATTATCAATCATCAATCATCAATCAACAATTATAAATCATACATCATCAATCATCAATCATCAGTCATCAATCATCACTCTGCAATCAGCAATCAATAATCATCAATCATCAATCATCAATCATCAACTATCAATCATCAATCATCAATCATCAATCATCAATCATCTCTCAATAATCATCAATCATCAGTCATCAATCATCACTCTGCAATCATCAATCATCAATTATCAATCATCAATCATCAATCATCAATCATCAATCATCAATCATCAATCATCAATCATCAATCATCAATCATCAATCATCAATCATCAATCATCAATCATCAATCATCAATCATCAATCATCAATCATCAATCATCAATCATCAATCATCAATCATCAATCATCAATCATCAATCATCAATCATCAATTATCAATCATCAATCATCAATCATCAATCATAAATCATCAATCCTCATTCACCAATCATATATCAATCATCAATCATCAATCATCAATCGTCAATCATCAATCATCAATCATCAATCATCAACCATCAATCATCAATCTACAATCATAAATCATCGATCATCAGTCATCCATCATCAGTCATCTATCATCAATCATCAATCATCAATCATCAATCATCAATCATCAATCATCAATCATCAATCATCAATCATCAATCATCAATCATCAATCATCAATCACCAATCATCAATCATCAACCATCAATCATCAATCATCGATTATCAATCATAAATCATCAATCATCTCTCATCAATCATCAATCATCAATCATCAATCATCAATCATCAATCATCAATCATCAATCACCAATCATATATCAATCATCAATCATCAATCATCAATCATCAATCATCAACCATCAATCATCAATCATCAATCATCAATCATCAATCATCAATGATCAATCATCAATCATCAATCATCAATCATCAGTCATCAATCATGAACCATAAATCATCAATCATCAAATATCAATCATCAATCATCAATCACCAATCATCAATCATCAATCAACAACCATCAATCATCAATCATCAATCATCAATCATCAATCATCAATCATCAGTCATCAATCATCAATCATCAATCATCAATCATCAATCATCAATCATCAATCATCAATCATCAATCATCAATCATCAATCATCAATCATCTGTCATCAATCATCAATCATCAATCATCAATCATCAATCGTTATCATCAATCATCAATCATCAATCATCAATCATCAATCATCAATCATCAATCATCAATCATCAATCATTAATAATCAATTATCAATCATCAATCATCTATCATCAATCATCAATCATAAATCATCAATCATCAATCATCTATCATCAATCATGAATCATCAATCCTCCATCATCAATTATCAATGATCAATCATCAATTATCAATCATCAATTATTAATATTCAATTATCAATCATCAATCATCAATCATCAATCACCTATCATCAATCATCAATTATCAATCATCAATAATCGATCATCATTCATCAATCATAAATCATCAATCATCAATCATCACTTTGCAATCAGCAATCATCAGTAATCAATCACCCATCATCAACCATCAACCATCAATCATCAATCATCTCACATCAATAATCAATCATCAGTCATCAATCATCACTCTGCAATCAGCAATCAAAAATCATCAATCATCAATCATCAATCATCAATCGTCAATCATCAATCATCAATCCTCAATCATTAATCATCAACCATCAATCATCAGTCATCTATCATCAATCATCAATCATCAATCATCAATCCTCAATCATCAATCAGCAATCAACATTCATCAATCATAAATCATCAATCATCAATCATCAATTTTCAATCATCAATCATCAATCATCAATTATCAATCCTCAATCATCAATCATCATTCATCAGTCATCAATCATCAACCATCAATCATCAATCATCATTCATCACTCATAAATCATCAATCATCAATCATCAGTCATCAATCATCACCCTGCAATCAGCAATCATCAATCGTCAATCATCAATCATCAACCATCAACCATCAATCATCAATCATCAATCATCAATCATCAATCATCAATCATCAATCATCAGTCATCAACCAACACTCTGCAATCAGCAATCAACAATCATCAATTATCAATCATCAATCATCAATCATCAATCATCAATCATCAATCATCAATCATCAATCATCAACCATCAATCATCAATCATCAATCATCAATCATCAGTCATCAATCATCAATCATAAGTCATCTATCATCAATCATAAATTATCAATCATCAATCATCAATTATCAATCATCAATCATCAATCATCAATCAACAATTATAAATCATAAATCATCAATCATCAATCATCAGTCATCAATCATCACTCTGCAATCAGCAATCAATAATCATCAATCATCAATCATCAATCATCAATCAGCAACCATCAATCATCAATCATCAATCATCTATCATCAATCATCTCTCAATAATCATCAATCATCAGTCATCAATCATCACTCTGCAATCATCAATCATCAATTATCAATCATCAATCATCAATCATCAATCATCAATCATCAATCATCAATCATCAATCATCAATCATCAATCATCAATCATCACTAATCAATCATCAATCATCTAAAATCAATCATCGATCATCAATCATCAATCATCAATCATCAATCATCAATCATCAATCATCAATCATCAATCATCAATCATCAATCATCAATCATCAATCATCAATCATCAATCATCAATCATCAATCATCAATCATCAATCATCAATCATCAATACTCAATCATCAATTATCAATCATCAATCATCAATCATCAATCATAAATCATCAATCCTCATTCACCAATCATATGTCAATCATCAATCATCAATCATCAATCATCAATCATCAATCATCAATCATCAATCATAAATCATCGATCATCAGTCATCCATCATCAGTCATCTATCATCAATCATCAATCATCAATCATCAATCATCAATCATCAATCATCAATCATCAATCATCAATCATCAATCATAAATCATCAATCATCAATCATCAATCATCAATCATCAATCATCAATCATCAATCACCAATCATCGATCATCAACCATCATTCATCAATCATCAATCATCAATCATCTCTCATCAATCATCTCTCATCAATCATCAATCATCAATCATCAATCATCAATCACCAATCATATATCAATCATCAATCATCAATCATCAATCATCAGTCATCTATCATCAGTCATCTATCATCAATCATCAATCATCAATCATCAATCATCAATCATCAATCATCAATCATCAATGATCAATCATCAATCATCAATCATCAATCATCAATCATCAATCATCAATCATCAATCATCAATCATCAATCATCAATCATCAATCATCAATCATCAATCACCAATCATCAATCATCAACCATCAATCATCAATCATCAATTATCAATCATGAATCATCAATCATCAAACATCAATCATCAATCATCTCTCATCAATCATCAATCATCAGTCATCAATCATCACTCTGCAATCATCAATCATCAATTATTAATCATCAATCATCAATCATCAATCATCAACCATCAATCATCAATCATCAATCATCAATCATCAATCATCAATCATCAATCATCAATCATCAATCATCAATCATCAATCATCAATCATCAATCATCAATCACCAATCATATATCAATCATCAATCATCAATCATCAATCATCAATCATCAATCATCAATCATCAATCATCAGTCATCTATCATCAGTCATCTATCATCAATCATCAATCATCAATCATCAATCATCAATCATCAATCATAAATCATCAATCATCAATCATCAATCATCAATCATCAATCATCAATCATCAATCGTCAATCATCAATCATCAATCATCAATCATCAATCATCAATCATCAATCATCAATCACCAATCATCAATCATCAATCATCAACCATCAATTATCAATCATAAATTATCAATCATCAAACAACAATCATCAATCATCTCTCATCAATCATCAGTCATCAGTCATCACTCTGCAATCATCAATCATCAATTATCAATCATCAATCATCAATCATCAATCATCAACCATCAATCATCAATCATCAATCATCAATGATCAATCATCAATCAACAATCATCAATCATCAATCATCAGTTATGAAGCATCAAACATCATCAATCAATCAATCATCAATCCTCAATCATCAATTATCAATCATCAATCATCAATTATCAATCATCAATCATCAATATTCAATCATCAATCATCAATCATCAATCATCAATCATCAATCATCAATCATCAATCATCAATCATCAATCATCAATCATCAGTCATCAATCATCAATCATCAATCATCAATTATCAATCATCAATCATCTATCATCAATCATCAATCATCAATTATCAATCATCAATCATCATTCATCAATTATAAACCATCAATCATCAATCATCACTCTGCAATCAGCAATCATCAGTAATCAATCACCCATCATCAACCATCAATCATCAATCATCAATCATCAATTATCAATAATAAATCATCAACCATCAATAACCAATCATCAATCATCTCACATCAATCATCAATCATTAGTCATCAATCATCAATCATCAATCATCAATCATCAATCCTCAATCATCAATCAGCAATCAACATTCATCAATAATAAATCATCAATCATCAATCATCAATCATCAATTTTCAATCATCAATCATCAATCATCAATTATCAATCCTCAATCATCAATCATCAAACATCAGTCATCTATCATCAATCATCAATCATCATTCATCAATCATCAATCATCAATCATCATTCATCACTCATAAATCATCAATCATCAATCATCAGTCATCAATCATCAATCATCAGTCATCTATCATCAATCATCAATTATCAATCATCAATCATCAATTAAAAATCATCAATCATCAATCATCAATCAATAATCATAAATCATCAATCATCAATCATCAATCACAATCATCAACCATCAACCATCAATCATCAATCATCAATTATCAATCATAAATCATCAATCATCGAAAAACAATCATCAATCATCTCTCATCAATCATCAATCATTAATCATCAGTCATCAATCATCACTCTGCAATCAGCAATCAAAAATCATCAATCATCAATCATCAATCCTCAATCATCAATCAGCAATCAACATTCATCAATCATAAATCATCAATCATTAATCATCAATCATCAATTTTCAATCGTCAATCATCAATCATCAATCATCAATTATAAATCCTCAATCATCAATCATCAATCATCAATCATTAGTCATCTATCATCAATCATCAATCATCAATCATCATTCATCACTCATAAATCATCAATCATCAATCATCAGTCATCAATCATCAATCATCAGTAATCTATCATCAATCATCAATTATCAATCATCAATCATCAATTATAAATCATCAATCATCAATCATCAATCATCAATCAACAATCATAAATCATCAATCATCAATCATCAATCATCAGTCATCTATCATCAGTCATCTATCATCAATCATCAATCATCAATTATCAATCATCAATCATCAATAATCAATCATCAATCATCAATCATCAATCATCAATCAGCAATCATCAATCATCAATTATCAATCATCAATCATCAATCATCAATCATGAATAATCAATCATCAATCATCAATCATCAATCATCAATCATCAATCATGAATAATCAATCATCAATTATCAATCATCAATCATCTATCATCAATCATCAATCATAAATCATCAATCATCAATCATCAATCATCAATCATCAATCATCAATCATCAATCATCAATCATCAATCATCAATCATCAATCATGAATAATCAATCATCAATTATCAATCATCAATCATCTATCATCAATCATCAATCATAAATCATCAATCATCAATCATCAATCATCTATCATCAATCATAAATCATCAATCCTCCATCATCAATTATCAATGATCAATCATCAATTATCAATCATCAATTATTAATATTCAATCATCAATCATCAATCATCAATCAACAATCATCAATCATCAATCATCAATCATCAATCATCAATCATCAATCATCAATCATCAATCATCAATCATCAATCATCAATCATCAGTCATCAATCATCAATCATCAAATATCAATCATCAATCATCTATCATCAATCATCAATTATCAATCATCAATAATCAATCATCATTCATCAATCATAAATCATCAATCATCAATCATCACTCTGCTATCAGCAATCATCAGTCATCAATCACCCATCATCAACCATCAACCATCAATCATCAATCATCAATCATCTCACATCAATCATCAATCATCAGTCATCAATCATCACTCTGCAATCAGCAATCAAAAATCATCAATCATCAATCATCAATCGTCAATCATCAATCATCAATCCTCAATCATTAATCATCAACCATCAATCATCAGTCATCTATCATCAATCATCAATCATCAATCATCAATCCTCAATCATCAAGCAGCAATCAACATTCATCAATCATAAAGCATCAATCATCAATCATCAATTTTCAATCATCAATCATCAATCATCAATTATCAATCGTCAATCATCAATCATCAATCATCAGTCATCAATCATCAATCATCAATCAACAATCATCATTCATCACTCAGAAAATCATCAATCATCAATCATCAGTCATCAATCATCACCCTGCAATCAGCAATCATCAATCATCAATCATCAATCATCAACCATCAACCATCAATCATCAATCATTAATCAATCATCAATCATCAATCATCAATCATCAATCATCAGTCATCAACCAACACTCTGCAATCAGCAATCAACAATCATCAATTATCAATCATCAATCATCAATCATCAATCATCAATCATCAATCATCAACCATCAATCATCAATCATCAATCATCAATCATCAATCATCAATCATCAATCATCAATCATCAATCATCAATCATCAATCATCAATCATCAATCATCAATCATCAATCATCAATCATCAATCATCAATCATCAATCATCAATCATCAATCATCAATCATCAATCATCAATCATCAATCATCAATCATCAATCGTCAATCATCAATTATCAATCATCAATCCTCAATCATCAGTCATCAATCATCAATCATAAGTCATCTATCATCAATCATAAATTATCAATCATCAATCATCAATTATCAATCATCAATCATCAATCATCAATCAACAATTATAAATCATAAATCATCAATCATCAATCATCAGTCATCAATCATCACCCTGCAATCAGCAATCAATAATCATCAATCATCAATCATCAATCATCAATCATCAATCATCAATCATCAACCATCAATCATCAATCATCAATCATCAATCATCAATCATCTCTCAATAATCATCAATCATCAGTCATCAATCATCACTCTGCAATCAGCAATCATCAATCATCAATCATAAATCATCAATCATCAATCATCAATTTTCAATCATCAATCATCAATCATCAATTATCAATCATCAATCATCAATCATCAATCATCAATCATAAATCATCGATCATCAGTCATCCATCATCAGTCATCTATCATCAATCATCAATCATCAATCATCAATCATCAATCATCAATCATCAATCATCAATCATCAATCATCAATCATCAATCATCAATCACCAATCTTCAATCATCAACCATCAATCATCAATCATCAATTATAAATCATAAATCATCAATCATCAAATAACAATCATTAATCATCTCTCATCAATCATCAATCATCAATCATCAATCATCAATCATCAATCATCAATCATGAATAATCAATCATCAATTATCAATCATCAATCATCTATCATCAATCATAAGTCATCAATCATCAATCATCAATCATCTATCATCAATCATCAATCAACAATTATCATTCATCACTCATAAATCATCAATCATCAATCATCAGTCATCAATCATCACCCTGCAATCAGCAATCATCAATCATCAAGCATCAATCATCAACCATCAACCATCAATCATCAATCATTAATCAATCATCAATCATCAATCATCAATCATCAGTCATCAACCAACACTCTGCAATCAGCAATCAACAATCATCAATTATCAATCATCAATCATCAATCATCAATCATCAATCATCAATCATCAACCATCAATCATCAATCATCAATCATCAATCATCAATCATCAATAATCAATCATCAATCATCAATCATCAATCATCAATCATCAATCATCAATCATCAATCATCAATCATCAATCGTCAATCATCAATTATCAATCATCAATCCTCAATCATCAGTCATCAATCATCAATCATAAGTCATCTATCATCAATCATAAATTATCAATCATCAATCATCAATTATCAATCATCAATCATCAATCATCAATCATCAATCATCAATCATCAATCAACATTTATAAATCATAAATCATCAATCATCAGTCATCAATCATCACTCTGCAATCAGCAATCAATAATCATCAATCATCAATCATCAATTATCAATCATCAATCATCAATCATCAATCATCAATCATCAATCATCAATCATCAATCATCAATCATCAATCATCAATCATCAATCATCAATCATCAATCATCAATCATCAATCATCAATCATCAATCATCAATCATCAATTATCAATCATCAATCATCAATTATCAATCATCAATCATCAATCATAAATCATCAATCCTCATTCACCAATCATATATCAATCATCAATCATCAATCATCAATCATCAATCATCAATCATCAATCATCAATCATCAATCATCAATCAACATTTATAAATCATAAAATCATCAATCATCAGTCATCAATCATCACTCTGCAATCAGCAATCAATAATCATCAATCATCAATCATCAATTTTCAATCATCAATCATCAATCATCAATTATCAATCCTCAATCATCAATCATCAATCATCAGTCATCTATCATCAATCATCAATCATCATTCATCAATCATCAATCATCAATCATCATTCATCACTCATAAATCATCAATCATCAATCATCAGTCATCAATCATCAATCATCAGTCATCTATCATCAATCATCAATTATCAATCATCAATCATCAATTATAAATCATCAATCATCAATCATCAATCAACAATCATAAATCATCAATCATCAATCATCAATCACCAATCATCAACCATCAATCATCAATCATCAATTATCAATCATAAATCATCAATCATCGAAAAACAATCATCAATCATCTCTCATCAATCATCAATCATTAATCATCAGTCATCAATCATCACTCTGCAATCAGCAATCAAAAATCATCAATCATCAATCATCAATCATCAATCATCAATCCTCAATCATCAATCAGCAATCAACATTCATCAATCATAAATCATCAATCATTAATCATCAATCATCAATTTTCAATCGTCAATCATCAATCATCAATTATCAATTATAAATCCTCAATCATCATCATCAATCATCAATCATTAGTCATCTATCATCAATCATCAATCATCAATCATCATTCATCACTCATAAATCATCAATCATCAATCATCAGTCATCAATCATCAATCATCAGTAATCTATCATCAATCATCAATTATCAATCATCAATCATCAATTATAAATCATCAATCCATCAATCATCAATCATCAATCAACAATCATAAATCATCAATCATCAATCATCAATCATCAATCATCAGTCATCTATCATCAGTCATCTATCATCAATCATCAATCATCAATTATCAATCATCAATCATCAATAATCAATCATCAATCATCAATCATCAATCATCAATCAGCAATCATCAATTATCAATCATCAATCATCAATCATCAATCATCAATCATGAATAATCAATCATCAATCATCAATCATCAATCATCAATCATCAATCATCAATCATCAATCATCAATCATGAATAATCAATCATCAATTATCAATCATCAATCATCTATCATCAATCATCAATCATAAATCATCAATCATCAATCATCAATCATCAATCATCAATCATCAATCATCAATCATCAATCATGAATAATCAATCATCAATTATCAATCATCAATCATCTATCATCAATCATCAATCATAAATCATCAATCATCAATCATCAATCATCTATCATCAATCATGAATCATCAATCCTCCATCATCAATTATCAATGATCAATCATCAATTATCAATCATCAATTATTAATATTCAATCATCAATCATTAATCATCAATCAACAATCATCAATCATCAATCATCAATCATCAATCATCAATCATCAATCATCAATCATCAATCATCAATCATCAATCATCAATCATCAATCATCAATCATCAATCATCAATCATCAATCATCAATCATCAATCATCAATCATCAGTCATCAATCATCAATCATCAAATATCAATCATCAATCATCTATCATCAATCATCAATTATCAATCATCAATAATCAATCATCATTCATCAATCATAAATCATCAATCATCAATCATCACTCTGCAATCAGCAATCATCAGTCATCAATCACCCATCATCAACCATCAACCATCAATCATCAATCATCAATCATCAATCATCTCACATCAAACATCAATCATCAGTCATCAATCATCACTCTGCAATCAGCAATCAAAAATCATCAGTCATCAATCATCAATCATCAATCGTCAATCAGCAATCATCAATCCTCAATCATTAATCATCAACCATCAATCATCAGTCATCTATCATCAATCATCAATCATCAATCATCAATCCTCAATCATCAAGCAGCAATCAACATTCATCAATCATAAATCATCAATCATCAATCATCAATTTTCAATCATCAATCATCAATCATCAATTATCAATCCTCAATCATCAATCATCAATCATCAGTCATCAATCATAAATCATCAATCAACAATCATCATTCATCACTCATAAATCATCAATCATCAATCATCAGTCATCAATCATCACCCTGCAATCAGCAATCATCAATCATCAATCATCAATCATCAACCATCAACCATCAATCATCAATCATCAATCATTAATCAATCATCAATCATCAATCATCAATCATCAATCATCAGTCATCAACCAACACTCTGCAATCAGCAATCAACAATCATCAATTATCAATCATCAATCATCAATCATCAATCATCAATCATCAATCATCAACCATCAATCATCAATCATCAATCATCAATCATCAATCATCAATCATCAATCATCAATCAACAATCATCAATCATCAATCATCAATCATCAATCATCAATCATCAATCATCAATCATCAATTGTCAATCATCAATTATCAATCATCAATCCTCAATCATCAGTCATCAATCATCAATCATAAGTCATCTATCATCAATCATAAATTATCAATCATCAATCATCAATTATCAATCATCAATCATCAATCATCAATCAACAATTATAAATCATAAATCATAAATCATCAATCATCAGTCATCAATCATCACCCTGCAATCAGCAATCAATAATCATCAATCATCAATCATCAATCATCAATCATCAATCATCAATCATCAACCATCAATCATCAATCATCAATCATCAATCATCAATCATCTCTCAATAATCATCAATCATCAGTCATCAATCATCACTCTGCAATCAGCAATCATCAATCATCAATCATAAATCATCAATCATCAATCATCAATTTTCAATCATCAATCATCAATCATCAATTATCAATCATCAATCATCAATCATCAATCATCAATCATAAATCATCGATCATCAGTCATCCATCATCAGTCATCTATCATCAATCATCAATCATCAATCATCAATCATCAATCATCAATCATCAATCATCAATCATCAATCATCAATCAACAATCTTCAATCATCAACCATCAATCATCAATCATCAATTATCAATCATAAATCATCAATCATCAAATAACAATCATCAATCATCTCTCATCAATCATCAATCATCAATCATCAATCATCAATCATCAATCATCAATCATCAATCATCAATCATGAATAATCAATCATCAATTATCAATCATCAATCATCTATCATCAATCATCAATCATAAGTCATCAATCATCAATCATCAATCATCTATCATCAATCATCAATCAACAATCATCATTCATCACTCATAAATCATCAATCATCAATCATCAGTCATCAATCATCACCCTGCAATCAGCAATCATCAATCATCAATCATCAATCATCAACCATCAACCATCAATCATCAATCATTAATCAATCATCAATCATCAATCATCAATCATCAGTCATCAACCAACACTCTGCAATCAGCAATCAACAATCATCAATTATCAATCATCAATCATCAATCATCAATCATCAATCATCAATCATCAATCATCAACCATCAATCATCAATCATCAATCATCAATCATCAATCATCAATCATCAATCATCAATCATCAATCATCAATCATCAATCATCAATCATCAATCATCAATCATCAATCATCAATCATCAATCATCAATCATCAATCATCAATCATCAATCGTCAATCATCAATTATCAATCATCAATCCTCAATCATCAGTCATCAATCATCAATCATAAGTCATCTATCATCAATCATAAATTATCAATCATCAATCATCAATTATCAATCATCAATCATCAATCATCAATCATCAATCAACATTTATAAATCATAAATCATCAATCATCAGTCATCAATCATCACTCTGCAATCAGCAATCAATAATCATCAATCATCAATCATCAATTATCAATCATCAATCATCAATCATCAATCATCAATCATCAATCATCAATCATCAATCATCAATCATCAATCATCAATCATCAATCATCAATCATCAATCATCAATCATCAATCATCAATCATCAATCATCAATCATCAATCATCAATCATCAATCATCAATCATCAATCATCAATCATCAATCATCAATCATCAATTATCAATCATCAATCATCAATCATAAATCATCAATCCTCATTCACCAATCATATATCAATCATCAATCATCAATCATCAATCATCAATCATCAATCATCAATCATCAATCATCAATCATCAATCATCAATCATCAATCATAAATCATCGAACATCAGTCATCCATCATCAGTCATCTATCATCAATCATCAATAATCAATCATCAATCATCAATCATCAATCATCAATCATCAATCATCAATCATCAATCACCAATCTTCAATCATCAACCATCAATCATCAATCATCAATTATCAATCATAAATCATCAATCATCAAATAACAATCATCAATCATCTCTCATCAATCATCAATCATCAATCATCAATCATCAATCATCAATCATCAATCATCAATCATCAATCATGAATAATCAATCATCAATTATCAATCATCAATCATCTATCATCTATCATCAATCATCAATCATAAATCATCAATCATGAATCATCAATCATCTATCATCAATCATGAATCATCAATCCTCCATCATCAATTATCAATGATCAATCATCAATTATCAATCATCAATTATTAATATTCAATCATCAATCATCAATCATCAATCAACAATCATCAATCATCAATCATCAATCATCAATCATCAATCATCAATCATCAATCATCAATCATCAATCATCAATCATCAATCATCAATCATCAATCATCAGTCATCAATCATCAATCATCAAATATCAATCATCAATCATCTATCATCAATCATCAATTATCAATCATCAATAATCAATCATCATTCATCAATCATAAATCATCAATCATCAATCATCACTCTGCAATCAGCAATCATCAGTCATCAATCACCCATCATCAACCATCAACCATCAATCATCAATCATCAATCATCAATCATCTCACATCAATCATCAATCATCAGTCATCAATCATCACTCTGCAATCAGCAATCAAAAATCATCAATCATCAATCATCAATCATCAATCATCAATCATCAATCGTCAATCATCAATCATCAATCCTCAATCATTAATCATCAACCATCAATCATCAGTCATCTATCATAAATCATCAATCATCAATCATCAATCCTCAATCATCAAGCAGCAATCAACATTCATCAATCATAAATCATAAATCATCAATCATCAATTTTCAATCATCAATCATCAATCATCAATCATCAATTATCAATCCTCAATCATCAATCATCAATCATCAGTCATCAATCATCAACCATCAATCAACAATAATCATTCATCACTCATAAATCGTCAATCATCAGTCATCAGTCATCAATCATCACCCTGCAATCAGCAATCATCAATCATCAATCATCAATCATCAACCATCAACCATCAATCATCAATCAACCATCAATCATCAATCATTAATCAATCATCAATCATCAGTCATCAATCATCAATCATCAGTCATCAACCAACACTCTGCAATCATCAATTATCAATCATCAATCATCAATCATCAATCATCAATCATCAATCATCAACCATCAATCATCAATCATCAATCATCAATCATCACTCATCAATCATCAATCATCAATCATCAATCATCAATCATCAATCATCAATCATCAATCATCAATCGTCAATCATCAATTACCAATCATCAATCCTCAATCATCAGTCATCAATCATCAATCATAAGTCATCTATCATTAATCATAAATTATCAATCATCAATCATCAATTATCAATCATCAATCATCAATCATCAATCATCAATCAACAATTATAAATCATAAATCATCAATCATCAATCATCAGTCATCAATCATCAATCATCACTCTGCAATCAGCAATCAATAATCATCAATCATCAATCATCAATCATCAATCATCAACCATCAATCATCAATCATCAATCATCAATCATCAATCATCAATCATCAATCATCAATCATCAATCATCAATCATCAATCATCAATCATCAATCATCAATCATCAATCATCAATCATCAATCAACAATCATCAATCATCAATCATCAATCATCAATCATCAATCAT